>JACGWL010000684.1:0-22592 GCA_034509725.1 Sesamum angolense
AATTCACGTAACAATGAAACAAACTCTACATGTAGCATGTATGTAGTTACACCTAATCCTTTTAAGCATTTCATTATAGCTCGAATGTCTTAGTTCGATTTTGTGGAAAACCTGCAACCATCTTTTCATGATTTTCATGTGTTTTGTATTTTTGTTTCCTTAAGTTGCTTATGGAAGGAGGAGTGTTTTCTCTAACTTAATATTATTTTTGAAGCCTTCTCCTCTGAAATGAGATTTTATTTGTTTTATTTCCTATACTAATGTGATTTTTATGAAGTAAACAGAAAAAATATCCAAAATTCTTCTCATCCAGCGTTTGCTTGTGTGTTACCCTAAAACAATATGCAGTGAGGAAATTATTTATTTGTTTTGTTTTATTTTTGAAGCCTTCTCCTCTAAAATAAGATTTTATTTGTTTTATTTCCTATACTAATGTGATTTTGAAAGTAAACAGAAAAAAATATCCAAAATTCTTCGTCCAGCGTTTGCTTGCGTGTTACCCTAAAATAATATGCAGTGAGGAAATTATTTATTGTCTTCATTCTAGTTATTCTCATGTCATACAAGTGTACTCATTACTTGTTCAATAATCTGTCATTAGGTTGTATTTGGATTGACGAACTCGAATTAGGGGTGGATATTTAGCTTAGATTTGAAATAACTAAAATATTCGGAGGAGATGATACCCATAAGTCCAAATTAGTGAATAACGCTGTATTGGAGATTCAAAATCCTTATCTCCTAATCCTCTTACTTTTCTTTCAGCTTATTCCTTAAGTCTATGTGATTAGGCAAATTTGATGTTAAGAGCACTCTTGAACTCTTTACCATCCTATCCTCTTTGAGCTTATTGCTTAAATTGATGTGATTAGAGCCAATATGATAAACGAAGGTATTCTTATGGTCCTCCAAATTTGGTTGTAGTGAGAAACATTAGGAAAAAAAATCTTCCAATGCTTGCTTTTTCAATGTTACTTCTTGTTTCCTATAGTGAATGAAATTACACAACTTCCTATCTGATGCAATATATTAATGTTTTGCAGATAGCAACTATCAATCTCTCCAGCATAATTGGGATTGACCCCAATCAATTTGATCCTGCTACGGATGTGAAAGAGGACTTTTATGTCATGGATGCATTCGGAGTTAGCAGGCTTATTCCTCCTACCAACATCATTCACAGGAGGGAAGTCTGGAATCTTGATGGCACAACTTCAGTAAGTCATTATATGGAACAACAACTAATAGTTTAAACCACAGGCACATTCACCATCACAAAACTACAAATACTTTGCATGTTAATGGTGGTTGGGTTGCTTCATGCTAGCATGAATTATTTGATAAATGTGGATGTTTCTTTCAAAAATGTGCATATACCGATTTATGCATACTGGTAAAATGTACACATGTAGCATGTATTGCAAATGTTCTTTAAACTCAATTCAATGAATCAAGTAATGCTTAGGTAATTGTGACCAAGAATAAAAATAATAATAAAAAAATTATTTTGCTACTACTTTTCGTTATTCAGATTAATATATTTTCATAGACATTTTGTAGGAATTTTTTATTTTTTGGTACATAATAGATTATACAACTTTTAAAAAATATATTATTATTCAAAAAATTTATGCTAAAAAATATTTATATTCATTTTAGCTTTTCAATATTAAAGGTTTACCATCGTTAGTCAGTATCTTTTTGCACACAACTGAGCACACAAAAATGTACTAATACTTGAGATTCTAATTGCTTTTCTGAATGAGCTTTTGCTATGCTTCTAGGTATTGACAAATTGCTCTTCACGATTGTTGAATTCATGACTAATTAAACTTAAATTTAGATTCTTAAACAAAGAATTCAAGTTATTGGTATTAAATAAAATTATTATAAAAATTTTATATGTTGAATTGTTATTTCTTGATATTTATAATTTTTCTAATAAAGTCAATGGATGCAATTTTACTTTACTAGGAAAGACTACCAGCATTAAACATAAAGAATATTATTTACAATAAGAAATACAATTAAAAATTTCATTCATTCATGATAAATGAAATGCACTAATAAAGAAGTAAGGAATTGAAATATAAATTCCAGTATCGTGATAAAAGTTTCTTATGAGCAATGCACAACACCTAAAGCTACATACTAAACTTGTAGAACTACTCTTAAAAAGAAAGAGAGTAATAGGTATGATTATCAGCAATAACATAATCATGAGTTTGAATCTGGTAGAAACTTTCCAAATTTTATTTTATGTACTAATTCCTTATCTTTCATTCTAAATTCACTTTGTTGTAACAACTTATTGTTATTTTAGTATCTCTTCTATTGAAAATATAATTTATTGACTTTTTGTTTATGAATAATTTGCATAATGCATAGAATACAACAAAAGGGAAAAATAAAAATAAAAAGTTTTATGCTAAAGTAGTATTCCATCTAGTAATAATTGAACTTTAAGTTTTACGCTAAAGTTTTCATAAGATATCATAATGAATGATACGATATATATTATTTTTTATCCCATGATCGATGTAGAGATGGAAAGAAAAAAGAAAGAGAATTATTTTTTCACTTATCAATTGCATTTGATAAAAGGATTATAAATATTTTTTGACTTAGATCTAAATTTTAAGTATAATATCTTTGTAATACTATGTTTTTTTATGAAATTTGTCTAGTTTTTTGAATTTAATTCAATTCACCTGGAACAGTTTTCTCTATATTTTATATATTCGCAATAAGTTACGAAACATTTCAAACTTAATTGTACTTATATATATGCGTTTGTGTTATATATTAATATTAATATTAATTAATCATATACGGAACATATATAATACGTACATATAGATGTGAATAGGTATATAAACGTTTTAAAATAAATATGCATATACATGCATGAAGATTAATTTAGAAAACCAATTATGAAATATGGTTATTCTACAAAAACATCTATATAGGTTTAATGAACTCATAAAATTTATTGCAAATCAAAGTTTCCATTCAATATTTAAAACTAACACACATTATTAACTTACACACACTTTTATCTAAGAAAATAATGCTGATTTACATAAATATTGCCGTGAATAATATTTAAGACATTTTAGTCTCACTGGATACTTAAAACACGTTTATGCTTTTGAAATAATAAAGATAGAGATAGAGATAAAAGTGCATGCCCTCCCAATTTCCTCTATTCTTTTACTCATTTCACCATATTACATTATGGATATAATTTCCAAACTATTAATAGGGATTATTAAATATAAAAAAATAATTAATAGGAGTCAAATAAATATATTATTTTATGTTTTCTCCCTTAGTATCATAATATTGTAAGGTTAATTTAGGGCCCAAAAAAGGAAAGAAACTTTTACGAGCATTCATATATTTACATATAGTATAGATAGATTATAAATATATTTTGATTAAAAGGCCCACATGAAGTCACAATTCACAAATCAGTATATTGCCAAATTTTAGATAAAGTGTTCAGGAAGTATGAAGTTGTTCAATGAATATAGACAAACTTCTAATGTGGTAGAGCTAATTTTCTTTGTATGTCGAGGAACATGTGACTTTTTTTTTTTGGATTAGACATGCATATCTAATGATCTAAAAAAAAATGTGCATGTGCAGTTTGAAAGCAATGCGCGCTTTGTGACCTGGTCCGATGGGAGTTTGCAATTGCTAATCGAAAATGAAGCTTTTGGTATATGTGAGCAAGACGCACAGGACATTGAGTCATATCTTTTCCTTAGGCATGAAAAGGTGCTTCTTAATTGATATTGCCCAATTGATGTGTTTGACTTAAAAGAATGGCCTTTTTATAATTTCAACTTTGTCTCTTTGTGCCTTATTTAAATGTGTCATTGTGATGCTTTGTTTCCAAATCGGCATCCATAAAAATTACCTGGTAAGTTAACTTCTCATATCTTGCATCTCTTTCCTATGTAGGGGAGCTATCAATCTCAGGGAAAAATCTCAAGAAAGTTGATGATTATGCCTTCTTCCGTATCTTCAAATTCCATTTTGACTGGTTTTGTCGATTCAATGCATAAAAAGCTCCCCGGAGTACGTGACTGATGTGGACCCTCAGAGGATGAAAGAGCAAAAGGAAACGGTAATGACAACCGTTAGTGTTACTATTCATTTAATAGGCGGTCTCCATTTGTTGGATTTTTAACTTAGTTTCGAATGGCTTTGTAGGTAGAAATGCTAAAACCAAAGCTAATAAACATCTTTATGAGAAGTTAGCAACAGATATAAAGTGTTGTGCCAAATTTATTGTGTCATTACGATATGGAGAGTGTTATGCTAAAATTATTAAATTATGCGATCTATAGTAAAATAACCTGCATGAGGCTAAAATTATGTGTTTTCTTCTAAAATGATTTTAACATTCAAGGTTTACAGGGACCAAAAAATATTGAGAATTCAGCATCGTCGCCCTATTACACCTCCTTGAAGATGAGAGTGTTGAGGGTTCCGCAACACATAGGAACGTAGAGGAAATGCTTCAAAAGGAAGAAGAACCTTATGAGGATTCAAAAGTTGAAGCTGAGGTTAGTGATAACTTCTCAATATAATTAAATGTTTCTGAATGTTCCCCTTCATGATCAGAAGTCAAAATATTTGAGCATTTATCGTCTTAGCTTTTCTCTGGGTGTCACATTGTGTTGCATGATGCTAAAATCCTTAGATGCGGAGAGATTCCAACTTCTATTTGCTGTTTTAATTAATGAATTTGAAGGTAGGGATTTCGGATCTCTAATAATAAATCATTTGAATTTGTTTAAATAATTCTATATTAGAAAGTCTTAAATCGTTCAACTCTTGTTTTGAACTATGGTTCTTTTGATATGGACTCATTTGAAATATATTCTCTAATGATCCAAATTTAACCTTTAAGTATTCAGTAATAAAGTAGACAACTATAGTAATTTTTTTAGTTTGTAATCATTGGTCGATAAGCATAATCGTTTAGTCCCTTTAAACTAAAAATCTCATCATTGGTAAGTACGAAATAGATCGAGAAGGAATACCTTATTTCTGAGGAGGTATAAATTGGAATTTAGTTGATTAAAAGGTCATAAAGCTACATATTAACAATACAAAGATGCCCTATCTTTGTAATTGCACGCCACTGAGGCGTCACTTGTTTGGTTATGGAAATATTGAAACATGTAATACTATGACACGCCTCAAACTTGAAAATCTCTATGTAATATCCTAAACCTTGTGAAGCTAACTGATGAAGCTTGAATAGCATAAAATGAGTAAATTGATAAATTCCTGTTGCCATGGGTAAATGTTTTTGAATGTTGTTCAAATTCGTCATAATAACAGCAGTTCCTTAACAATGAGGATGGAAATGACTGAAGTAAATGAAGAAGAAGAATAAGTACCTTACATATAAAATGAAGGATAAAATAAAATGGTATAATGAAAGGAGCCCAAAACCACACAAGGCGAACGTTTTGTGCTATAAATGGGCAACCCAATTAAGATCCATTTTGGAGCTTAAAATCCCACTTCGTTCAAATTGAAGATTGGTTCAAGGACTCTCCCCCATTGCAGTGGGTCAGCCCATCTCTCATTTTTCAATATGGTACCAACATAGCTTAAACACTAATGAAGATTTAATGGATCAAGCGATTTGAAGTGCTAGCTAGACCTAAAAAGAAAAGTCTTGATGCCTAAGAATTGAAGCCCAAAGAAGAAGGAAGCTTGGTTGCGAAGACCCAACCAAAAATTGGACCTATGACTAGGGTGTTTATTATTCGGTACAGATTAAATTGAGTCGAAAGTGAAAATTTATTAGCACCTAAACCAAATCAAAAAATTTAGTTCGGTGTTTGAATTTTTTTTCTTAAAAATTCGGTATTCAGTTTTTAGTATCGTTTTACACCGTACCAAGTCCCAAAATTTGTCAAGCATTCTTCCACATTGATCATGAGTCCATCTTAATCCTTCAACACGTGAAATCTCCTACCTTAGTTAATTCCCTAATAAAGTAGGAATTTCATCAAATAATCCTTCTTAATGAACAATAATGAAAAATTAAAAATAATCTAGACTTGAGCTCTTGATAGATATTTTGCATAGTTGTAAAAAGTGTTCCATGGTCCAAGCCATCTAAATTTTTGTAAAATCGCGTTGGGCTTGTAAAAGGTGCACAGAAGGCATGTCATATCGCACCTTTTCTGTGGCGCGATGCCATGTCTTTTGAAAGCCCAAGATACAAAAATTATGCTAAAACCCATTTTTTTAAAGATTATTCGACCAGTTTAAATAAGGTGGGCTCAGCTAGCCTAGCATTTGATTTATGTTTTTGTAAAGAAGAAAACAAAAAAAGCTGAAAAGGAAGAAGAGAAAACCTTTCAAATTTATTCGTCTCTTTGTGTCTTCATAACAAATTCTATCCCTTCTTAATACGTATTAAGCAGCGGAGTTAGATGATAGACTTTTTTATAAATATGTAGGATTTATTTAGTGATCTTGCATTTCTTGACTCTTCTTTATTTATACAAATTTGCATTGTGCATAGTTGTTAAAGTCGCACAGTGTGGAGGTCCCTTGGATCCATAGAACATGACACACCTTTTAAAGAACGAAACATATTTATAGAAATAAATTATATATTTATGCATTAATATCTTTTAAAATCAATAATCCACAAATAATTAAATATTGTTAGAAGATTAATTCGAAGATTTGTAGTTGATTTGTTTGGTAGAAAGTTCAATCACACCATACCATGTTTGTAATTCTACTATAGTCCTAACAATATATATTATATACATTTATTCATTGAAAACAAAGGGCTGAGAAACCCTAACTCACACCCGCTGCTTTACCCACCTAGCCCTAACCCGAGCCGCCGTCTCCGTTGCGCCATTGTCGATGCCAAGCCCATGCGCACCGAATTCTGCAGTTCCGCCTCCATGCACTGCTTTTGTGCAAATAGCCTGTTCAACCTAATTCCTAACAAAGATTGGGCTTGCAAAAGGAGCGTCTTTGCGCAACAAATAAGGCATGCCTTCTTTGCAGCTTTTTCAAGCCCAACTCCATTATCCATGGTGCGCACTAAGACTCGGCATTAATAACTAAGGCAATGTGGGCACACCGTGCTGTGTGCCATGACTCTAGGGCACCTGTGCACCATGCACCTTTAACAACTATGACCTTTTCATCAATCTCCAGGAGCATTATTAAGCTATTTAAATCTCGTAATTAATTTTAATATAATAGCAAACTTTGTTACCAAACTAATCGACTCAAATAACTATGGCAATGTGGGCTCTTACCGCGCTATGCACCATGATTCCTTTTGATAATCATACTACTCCATAATGTAAGACATAATCATTGGCTTTCAATGTGGAAAAATAAAGAAACATAGATAGATTAACGCACACATGTTGAGAGACAATAGGAAATATTAGTCTAGAATTTGCTTCCAATATGAAAAAATAAGAAAAAATAGATAGATTAATGCAACATAGTTAAGAGATGCTCAATAAGAAATATTAGTCTATAATTCATTTTGGAAGACGAAAAAAGTTTCACGGTCGAATATTGTGCAAGTAGAACAAGGCACAAGCAAAAGTAGTGCATGTCAAATAAACTTGCTCTACTACCATATTAAATGTAGATATATCGAGAAAGTTGAAGAGAGAATAAAAAACTAAGAAAAGGTAGTTTCGCCATGCATCCTACATCCATAAATGCCCAAAGGGTTTTAATATGTTCCTTCTCACGCATGATTCTATTGGTCAATTTTCTATATATAGGTGAAATAATTATGCCAAAAATTGTAATGATTGGGTAAATTACTCGTATCAATAGATAACCTAATCAAGAGATTCCAAAACGCGGGCAACTTGTTTAAAGAGTTGAGCGAATTTTCAGCAATCTCCTACCATCATCGCTCCTTGATGGGCCCATGCAGGTTATCGATAACCATCTCTAATGCATCTTTTTGTTATATGTTTCATTTTGCTTTAGCTCCTAAATTCCAATCATGTCTACTGCATCTTTCTCTGATATGCTTCATTTTGCTTTAGCTGCTAGATTCCTCCATTGGTTAATGGTAATGAATTTAAAATGAGCAAACTTTTTTCATTCACTAAATCACATAGATTATGGGATGTTCCACCTGGTGGAAGTACTGGGTAGTGAATCTATCAATCACATTGTCAAAAACTACATAAGAGCATCAAAGGGGAGAAATGGGTTCTATTTCACTGCATCCCGTGCACAGAGTCCAAATTTTTATTGAAAAATATATATAGTTGAAATCTTAGTTCTCTATAATTTACATGCACATATAAAAAAATTCAATTCCACATGAAACCTAATTGGTGACACCATAATACAAAACAACTTGCTCATTGTGCTTAACTCCCATCTTGGATTAGTGGTGAGAGGCCTGGCCTGTTCTCCAGAGCACATTCACTTTGGTTGCACTTAATTATTTATTATATAATTGTATGCTTATAGCATATATTTATTTACAAACTTAGTGTGCAAATGCACAAACTATTTACAATGCAATACATGCAATAGTTGTGACATGCAATACACTACCACGTGGTAGTGGTTTGAAAATTACTAATCCACAAAGATAATCTTGGAAGTGCTTTCTATAATTTGACTAGTCTTATATTTAACTGTTTGATTAAATACTAACGATTCAATACTTCACGTTGGCTAATAGCTTACTTTGATAGGGCTTTGAGAGTAGTGGAGAAGCTTTACTTTGATTGGGCTTTGATTGATATCGATTATTCTCAGTGACCAGTGAAGAGGATGCCTTTTTCTTGTATCAATGGCTACAACTGCAAGTGAGGAAGACACCTTTTTCTTTTGATTAGTAGCTACGAGCTCGAATTGGTCTTATCAACTATTTTCTCCTTTTCGATTAGGGGTGTTTGTTCAGTAGAACCAAACAGAACCGACTAGGAATATATTGGTAATTCAAGTATTCAGATGCTAAAAATACAGCACCGGTCTATTGTTATATATTCATCTTTTATGATTAGCCTTTACTGTGGAATCACAGTGGATTTTGTTGTTCCTTTTAGTGTGTTTTGGGGCCACCAATGGATTGGTTCGCCAATTTACTAGGTTGAACTGACTTTATTGGATCTAGTCAGGAGCTATTCGATTTATTTACTGCTAATAAAGTTGCTATTAATTGAGTTGTACTAGAGAACACCTTTCATAGTAATGATTGAGTTGTGTTGAGGTACATGTGGGAGACTAGCAAGATGTTGGTGCTACAGTTAGTGGAGAAAATGAACAGATTAAGTAAAAAGGAAATGTCATTGGCTGGATCTTTTGTAAGAGTATGGATAGAGACCCAAGGACGATATGCAGGAGGTAAAGGATTGCCAGTACACATGAACATGAGAACAAAAAAAGCAATTAATTGGTTAAAAAATAGTGAAGTTGATTATTCTTTTGCACATGTGATTAGTCATCATGTACTTTAGGAGGATATGGCATAAGGTCTTTTCCTAGGTAAGGAACCAGAGTTTATGCATTATCGATGCCACTTTGTCTATTGAACCCTTTGTTACTATAAAAGTTCAGTAAGTAGTATTTGAGCAGGACTAAGAAAACTCTAGTAAAGATTGATTATACATCTAGTTTTATGATAGTTGTCTGCTGTTGTATTTTGTTTTGTTGGTTGAAGCATGTTCAACTGAAATAGTTATTTCCTTTTCTTGTTTAAATGAAGCTCAAAAGACATACTTTTTCCCCTTGATTTTACATTGCATTTGTTGGTTTTGACTTCATTGTGAAATTGGTTAACTTACCCCTTAATGATGAGAAGGATGAGGAGTAGGAGCCTCAGAGTCGAGGCAAAGCAAAAAGGGAAGGAGGGGCAGAAGTCAACAGAAGAGGCAAGCTCAAGGGTGTTCATTATGATCATGTTGGAAGCTAAAGGTCTCGTGTTGATTCCCTCCCTCCATTTCTCGTTGTCAACTTATTAGCCTTTTTCTACATTTAGTGTTTTGTGTGTCTTATTTGATTATTTTTTGTATCACATCTCCTGTCTATATTGGGTTGGATATGGATAAATTACTCGTCTCTTTCCTGCTTTGAGTACTTATTTCGAGGTTGTCACTGCGTTTTTTCTACTACAAATGATAGCTTTTTTCCTAATGCTTATGATTTTTCCATAAGATCCTGCAACTTGTCATATATACATATATGTCAAATCTTCATCAAATTAAGGATGATTTTATGCGCGGTTTTCCTATAGGCACATCAGGGCATTGGGCCATTTATGTGTTGTTTATTTCACATGTTTCTGTTGCTTAAATCTATTTATGCATGATACATTATGGTTTGTTTTGCATATTGACAAACGGGAGATGTCTACATAACGATAATGTTATTTCTTAAGATCATGCTCGAGAAAGATAATGATGGTACAAAGAAATTAGGGGATTGGCAAACTAGACTTGGACATCTACTGCTTCCTTGGTCATAATATCATGAACTTTTGTATTTCCATTCCTTGATTTAGAGTTTGAGATTATCAAGGTTTTCAGCTTTCCTTCACTCAAAGACGCACCTTTGATTTTTGCAACAATGTAAAGCTTCTACGGAGTTTTTTTTGACCCTCAAAATTTATCTTATCCATCAGTGATTGCTACAGGCATGTGTTTTTAAACATATGCATTAGGTAACTTTTCATCAAAAAAACTGATGCTATGTCGAGATCATAGAATCTGGTATCATGTAAAAATTATAAGCCTCCTGAACTCTTTATGGTCCTTAAAATGATGCTTATGGTATAGTTTCTATTATTTCAATATTGTATCCTGTACATGTAAATTCAATCTATCCTTTTCAACCTCTTTTTTCCATTTTATTTTCTAATTTGGCTGAAGTTTTTATTATCTGAACAGTTCTGATTAATTGATAAGAGATACTTTATGTGATTATGCATATGTGGATGGTTAAGGGCAGCAGAAATGGTGAGGGAATGCGCTTAATGGGGAAGGTAAAGTTTGATCATATTTTTAATACACAAATGTCTTTATTCCTATGCTCATTTCTAACTACTTATTAGTTGTTTCCGATACAATGTTGTGACTATAACAGGAGTTTTTTTCTTGTCCTTCTACATCTCTATGATTACTCATTTGATGTGCTTATGGTCTGGATGTTTCGGCTTTCACTATAAATCACTGAAGATGAGAAGGGCAAGAATCCAACCATATCTTGAGCTGCAATAATCCATGAGGTTTTTTGGGGACTCTAGTGATGATGAACCACAAGAATATGCTGCTCGTGATTGGATTAATGAGAAAAATGTTAGTATAAGACGTTCATGTTAATATTTCTTTGTTTTCATATTAGCACATTTTATATGATGTTAGCTTTGTCACTCTAATATAGAGATCTCCAAAGTAAAAAAGAATTGTGCTAATGAATCCCTAGTGGAGGATATTATCCTGATGAAGATGCGCTACATGAGGCTTGAGAAAAAGGCACAAAGTCTAAACTAAATGGAAAAGGCAATTGTGTCTCCTATGGGGTCGCTTGTTGCTTCAAATTCCTTGTTGCTTACAACAACTCTCTTCTTGAATCAGGTCAATCGGATGTTTTGTCTCATTGTGGCTTATAACTTTTAGGTTGGCTAAATCTTTATCTTTACTAAGGAATTTATAAGCAATTCTTCATGATAGCATTTCCTCAGGCTGGCGTCTACTTTTACCTGGAATTTGAATTAAAAGTTCAAAAAATTTCCTTTTTTCTTCGTTTAAGCAGTTTTTCCAAAACTTAGTTGATATCCATAAAAAAAATGATTAACATTGTAATAAGATTCAAATCAGACTATTCCATAATTCCTCTTATTTGACCCATTATTACTTATTCTTTAAAATTTGATAGCTTTTTTGTTAGCTTTAACTCTGTTCTTTTTTCTTTTAGCTTATGTGTAAATTAATGGGGTTAGCACCAATATGATAATAAAGGTATTCTAATTTGTCCTTCAAATTTAATTGTAATGGGGAATATCAGGGAAAAATCTTCCAGTGGTTTGTCTATTTCAATGTTACTTCTTATTTCCCATAGTGACTGAAATTGCATAACTCCCTATCTGATGCAATATAGTAATGTTTAGTAGAAGTCAACTATCAATCTTACGACCATAATTGGAATTGACCCCAAGCAATTTGATCCTGCTACATATGTGGAAGAGGACTTTTATGTCACTAATGCATCTGGATTTAGCAGATCTATTCCTTCTACCAAAGGCTAGATGGAGGGAGTCACAATCCTGATGGAACAACTTCAGTAAGTCGTATGTGCAACGACTATTACCAGGTTAAATTCAGGTACATGCTATCACAAAACTACACATACTTTCCATGTTCATGGTGGTTCGCATCATGCTGGCATGATAGTGATACCAACTATTTGATAAATGTGGATGTTTCCCATCAAGAAATGTGCTTATACCCATTTATGCATACAACTAAAATGTACACACATAGCATGTATTGCAAATATTTGTTTAAGAACATATTAAGTTCGTGAAAAAATAGTATTGAGTAAGTTGAACAAATCAAGTAATGTTTAATAATTTGTTTCCTCAGAATATTAATAAATATAATAAATTTTACTTTTCAACTACTTTTAGTTATTCATTTGATATATTTGCATTCATATTGTAGGATATTTTTCATTTTTCTGATACACAATAGATTATACAACTTTTCAAAAAATATAATTATTTAAAAAATTTATATATGTAAAAAAATATTTACATTTATTTAGCTTTTCTATATTAAAGGTTTTACGCTTAATAGTCAATAAGTTTCCGTACACAAATGTATACACAAAAAATGTACTATATATAAAATTTGTTTGAGATTTCTAATTGTTTTTCTAAATATAATTTCTCGACACTTTTTTAATTTCTCTTTAGTGTTTAATTCCTTTCATAGTAATTCTATGTGTTCTTCTAGGTATAGTTAGTATGTCATTGTAATTTCATGCAAAACGAGTATTGAAAGTTAAGTTTTTCATCAACAGATTGTGAAAAATAATAATAGTCATATCTCATACGAACAAGTTATTATGTTTTTTGAGTTGAAGATAACATTTACGAAATGCCTATTATTGTTATATCCGTATTGTTTTTATATTAGTTTCGTATTTATGATTAATTAAACATTCCTATTCATTCTTTTGAGTCTTATTAGGATTCTTAATCAAAGAATTCAAGTTATTGGTATTAAATAAATTATTATATAAATTTATATGTTATATTATTATTTCCTTATATTTAAAATTTTGTAATAACGTCATTGGAGTGCAATTTTACTTTACTATGCATAAATAGGTATATTTTAGTTGTATGCATAAATGGGTATAAGCACATTTCTTGATGGGAAACATCCACATTTATCAAATAGTTGGTCCTATCACTATCATGCCAGCATGATGCGACTCAACCACCATGAACATGCAAAGTATGTGTAGTTTTGTGATAGTGCATGTACCTGAGTTTAACCTGGTAATAGTTGTTGCACATAACGACTTACTGAAGTTGTTCCATCAGGATTTGTGACTTCCCTCCAGCTAATGTCTTTGGTAGGAGGAATAGACCTGCTAAATCTAGATGCATCAGTGACATAAAAGTCCTCTTCCACATATGTAGCAGGATCAAATTACTTGGCCTCAATTCCAATTATGGTGGAAAGATTTATAGTTGACATCTACAAAACATTAATATATTGCATCAGATAGAGAGTCATGCAATTTCAGTCACTATGGGAAACACGAACTAACATTAAATAGACAAACCACTGGAAGATTTTTCCCTAATATTCCCCATTACAATCAAATTTGAAGGACAATCAGAATACCTTTATTTATCATATTGACCTAATTCAAGAGACGTGTTGGAAAGCACAAAGGAATTGTTGAAGCAACAAGAAGTGACCCTGTAGGAGACACAATTGCCTTTCCATTTAGTTTAGACTTTGTGCCTTTTTCTCAAGCCTCATGTAGCGCATCTTCATCAGGTATAATATCCTCCACTAGGGATTCATTAGCACAATTCTTTTTGTACTTTGGAGATCTCTATATTGGAGTGACAAAGCTAACATCATATACTAAATGTGCTAATATGAAAAAGAAATATTAACATGAACGTTTTATACTAATATTTTTCTCATTAATCCAATCATGAGCAGCATATTCTTCTGGTTCATCATCACCAAAGTCCCCAAAAACCTCATGGATTACTGCAACTCAAGATATGGTTGGATTCTTGCCCTTCTCATTTTTCAGTGATTTATAATGAAAGCCGAAACATCCAGACCATAAGCACATCAAATGAGTAATCACAGGGATGTAGAAGGACAAGACAAAAACTCATATTATAGTCACAACATTGTTTATCGGAGAAACAACTAATAAGGTTGTAGAAATGAGCATAGGAATAAAGATATTTTGTATATTAAAAATATGATCAAACTTTTCCTTCCCCATTAAGCGCATTCCCTCAACATTTCCGCTGCCCTTAACCATCCACATACACCGAATCACATAAAGTATCTCTTATCAATTAATTAGAGTTGTTCAGATAATAAAAAATTCAGCCAAATCAGAAAATAAAATGGAAAAAAGAGGTTGAAAAGGATTGATTGAATCAACATGTATAGGTTACAATATGGAAACAATAGAAACTATACCATAAGCATCATTTTAAAGACCATAAAGAGTTCAGGAGGCTTTAATTTCTAGGATTCTATGATCTCGACTTAGCATCATTTTTTTGCAGTTGTTATAAGTTTCTTGTAGCAATCTGATGGATTTTTGTAGGTATAGAAACTCTTTGTCCACTCAAGGTGCGTCTTTGAGAAAAAAACTGGAAATTGGTTCAGTTTTGAGGCAGTAGATGTGCAAGTCTAGTTTGCAATCCCTAATTTGCCACCCATTACCACCTTCTTGACCATGATCTTAAAGACACATTCATTATGTCTCCATCTTGTCAATATGCAACAAAAAACTTGCATAATGATTTAGCCACCTCAAATCAGCGCTTAATAGATTATGCATATACAAAAAAATGGCCCACTATTGGAGCGTCCTTTCGAGATTCCTGGCTGACGCTAATAACCGGAGGACAGCGGCGTACCTTACCTATGTTAATAAAGTTTTGAGGAGAAGGATAGAGGAGTGACGTATGCGGCCCGACACGAGTGTCTGTATGAATGAGTTCTAAAAAGAAAGGCTTTATACACCCGATATAGAGGAACTAGCTTTTATGCGCCTTTTCGTTGGGAGACTCCAGAAATAATCTGTAAGAGGATACGTGCGTGGATAGGGTATACAGGATAGAGAAGAGCCAGACGGTTCGATTAGTCTTTCGCCCCTATACAAGTTCAGACGAACGGAATTTTGCCACGATCAGTATCGCTGGGCGGGGGCCTCCACAGAGTTTTCTCTGGCTTCGGCCCGTCAGGCATAGTTTCACCATCTTTCGGGGTCCGGACAGGGTATTGCTCTCTCGAACCTTCTCAGAAGATCAAGGGTCGGGCTCGGCGGTTGCAACCTCGGGGGATGCGCGTCAGCTTCTTGCGCCTTACGGGTTTACTCGCCGTTTGCTGCACCATGCTCAGACTCTTGGTCCCGTGTTTCAGACGGTCGAATGGGGAGCGCTGGCAGCGCCGGGGCGCGCAGTTTGCGCGGCACGCCCAGGGGCGCGCGCCGTGTCCCGCAACGATCGGGGCGACGGCGTTCCGCGGGCATAATCGATGCGGGCTTTGGGGCCGCCGCCCTAATCCGCGCTGGTCCCGCGCCCCGACCATCGGGCGAGCGGCCTCTCGCCGTTCACCATCCGACGGGGCGGCATCGGCCGCCCAATCCGCTTCCTCGACAATCAGCACTCTTGACTCTCTTTTCAAAGTCCTTTTCATCTTTCTCGCGGTACTTGTTCGCTATCGTCTCTCGCCGTATTTACCTGGACGGAAATTTACGCCGATTGGGCTGCATTCACAAACAACCCGACTCGGCCGACAGTCGCTCGTGGTGCGGCATAGGGTCCGGGAGACGGGGCTCTCAAACCTCTCCGGCGGGCTCTCTTCCTTTCAGGGGATTGGGCCCGGGTCCCGCCGCTGGGACGCTTTCTCAGATAGCAATTCGGCGGCGAGCCCCGATTTCAAGTTGGGTATTCCGGTTCGCTCGCGCGTTACTAGGGGAATTCCTTGTAAGTTCTTTTCCTCGCTTATTTGATATGCTTAAACTCAGCGTTGGGTGATCCGCCTGACCTGGGGTGCGGTCGGAGTGCGCGAGCGCTTTGGGTCCCCAACGTGATGCCCGAGCGGGGACGACGCCGAGCGCGGGCACGACAGCGCGCGAGTTTGAGGGTTTCAACCACCTGGTGTGAGCGGGCATCGGCCCAGGGGATGATTTGAGGCGGCGAGCGGCGAGGGGCAGGGGAGCCAGTGCCCCCCCGGCACCCGCGGGTGGGGGGGGCGACGCGGATGCGTGACGCCCAGGCAGACGTGCCCTGCCTAATGGCTTCGGGCGCACTTGCGTTCAAGAGACTCGATGGTTCACGGGATTCTGCATGTCAACCAAGTAATCGCTTTGTCGCTACGTTCTTCATCGTGCGAGAGCGAGATTATCGTTGCCGAGAGTCGTTGACATTCGAGTATACGTCCCTCGCGGGGCCCGCGTGACGGGGGCACCGCGGGCGGACGCTTCGTTCGGTTTCCATTGTTGGGCGGCGGTTTCGGCGCGGGGGTTCGTTAGCCGCACGGGGGCCGCGCCGCGCGCCGCGGCCGGCGGGAGTGGGGCCGGGCCCCGTTTTGTGCGGACCGTGTTCGGCCGGGTCTGCTTTGCAGGTTTGCATGGATCTTCGCAGGTTCACCTAGGAAACCTTGTTACGACTTTCTCCTTGCATCTAAATGAAAGGTGTGATTCTTCTCGCGAGTCGCGGGAGCGAACGCCCAGTGCCTCGTCCGAAACACTTACCGACCATTCAATGGGTAAGGGCGACGGGCGGTGGTGTAAGGGAGGGACGTAGTCCAACGCGAGCTGATGAACTCGCGCTGTACTAGGGAAATTCCTCGTTGAAGACAAAATTGCAATGATTATCCCCTCACGATGAAATTTCAAAAATTACCGGGCCTGTGGCAAGGCTATAGACTCGTTGAATCATCAGCTGTAGCGGCGTGGGCCAGAACATCTAAGGGCATCACAAGACTGTTATTGCCTCAAACTTCCGCGGCTAAGGGCGTAGTTCTTAAGAAGCTCGGGCGGGAGGGATAACCTCCGGCATAGCTAGTTAGCAGGCTGAGGGTTTCTCGTTCGGTTAACGGATTGAACCAGGACAAATCGCTCCACAAACTAAGACGGCCATGCACCCCATTGAATCAAGAAAGAGCTCTCAGTCCTGTCGCATCTCTGCTATGTCTGGACTGGTAGTTTTCCTTCCCGTGTTGGATCAAATTAAGGGCCGCAGGTCCACTCCTGGTGGTAGCCCCTTCGTCAATTCCTTTAAGTTTTCAGCCTTGCGACCATACTCCCCCGGAACTCAAAGACTTTGTTTCTCATAAGGTGCCGGCGGAGTTAAGCACATCGCGACGATCTGGTCGCTCGATTTATGGTTGAAGCCTAGACGGTAATCTGATCGTATTGGCCCCCAACTTTCGTTCTTGATTAATTGAAAACATCTTGGCAATGCTTTTCGCCAGTTGTTCGTCTTTCATAATCAAGAATATTCACCTCATGTATATGAAATAGAATGCCCCCGAGATTTTTCGTTCACGCTGCCCGACCGATGTCCCCTGGTTATCATTACCGATTCGGAAGGCCACGTAAGGACCGAAATCCTATAATGTTATCCATGTAATGTATACAGAGCGTAGGGCTTGGCTTTGAGCACTCTAATTTCTCTCAAGTTAACACGCGGGAGGCACGACCCGGGCAGTAGACAGAGCGCACGGGCAGAAAGGGACGAGACGCCGTGCACACCAGAGGCGGACGCGGCCGGCCCAACGCAAGGGTCAACTACGAGCTTTTTTTACTGCAACAACTTAAATTAGCTATTGGAGCTGGATTAACGCGGCTGCTGGCACCGAGAACTTGCCTCCAAATGGATCTCGTTAAGGATTTAGAATTGTACTGTCTTCATTTCAATTTACGAAGAACTCGTTAGAGGGGCCGGTATTGTTTATTTATTGTCACTACCTTCCCGTCGTCAGATTGGGGTAATTTGCGCAGGGCCTGCTGCCTTCCCTTGGAATGTGGTAGGCCGTTTCTCAGGCTCCCTTCCGGAATGAACCCTATTCTCCGTCACCGTCACACATAGTAGCATTCCTACATCGAAAGTTGATAGGGCAGAAATTTGAAATGATGCGTCGCCGCAGAGGGCCGTGCGATTCGTCGGAGTTATAATGAATCATGCGCAGCAACGGGCAATACCCGGCGCCCGTGTCGACCTTTTATCTAATAAATGCATCCGCTTCCAGAAGTCGGGGTTTGTTTGCCGTATTAGCTCTAGAATTACTACGGTTAGTCCGAGTAGCAGGTACACGATCAAACAAACTATAACTGATTTATGAGCCTTCGCAGTTTTCCAGTCTGAATTGTTCATACTTACACATGCATTGGTTAATCTTATGAGACAAGCATAATGACTACTGGCAGGATCAGACAGGTAGGCATTCCGTGCACGACCCGCGCGCATGGGAACAGCCAGACGGCGACGGGCGTGTTTCGCAACGCAAGCGTGGACGCTTGTTTCCGGGGCAAACAGGGCGCGGGGGCTCGTACACCGATGTTTTCGCATCCGAGAGATGGGGCAACGAACGCGTGGTCAACGGCCCGAGGTCGCGCACCTGGGCAGTGCGCGATCGTTGGGGCAGCAGCGTGTGCCTCGAGGTCCGCCCCAGCGCGGCCCGCGTGGGGCTCGGTGCCGATTTGGGCGGGACGGAAGAAAGGGGACGTCGGGACAGTAGAATGCCTTCGCAAGCACGGTTGCAGCACAGGAAACCGCCGCGGCAAGGCGGGGAGCGGGCGCTTTGGTGCCGGACGACTGAAGGCGGCTTGCAGGGGGTGTTGGTCCGCTGGCCGAGCAGGGATCCAACACCCGATACAGCAATCACCATCACGCGCCCATTACGTCGCATGCGCGAGCGACAGGCCGCGTATCGCCGTCGACGCATTCAGCGCCGGTAGGAGAAGGCAGAAGCAGCCCAAGCATGCCCCGCGTAGGCACGAAGATTCGGGACGAAATGATCTTGGGATCCGAGGCGCACACACCGTAGGGACCGGAGGCTCGGCGTGCCGGCGCGTCGGCGCCCTCGACGCTCCCTTCGCAGCAACGGGCTTACTAAGAAGCGCACCCAAAAGCATCCCAGCCCCGAGAGGGAGCTTGGCATGCTGGGATTGCCGACGTTTGCAGCCACAAGCTACTGATTTCGGGGCCGGGGGCGACGGACGGCGACGGGCACGGTCGAGCATGCGGGTGCCCCCGGGAGCCGACAGGGCGGGGGTGCAGGCGCGTCGCCGGCCGGCGTGACGCTCCACATCTCGAGCGCAACGGTACTAGCAAGCGCACGCTAAGCATCACCAGCCCCGAGCGGGAGCTTGCATGCCGTTGGCGCGTGGTTGCCCGCCACAAGCTATGATTTGACGTCGGGCAAGCGAAAGCGGCGAGAAGCACCCCCGACGGTCGAATCCCGACGGGCCCGCACATCGGTCCGCTTGTGCGGGGGGAGGCCGACAAGCACAAGCGGACGCGACCACTTGCTAGTACGGGCTCGTGTTGGCCGTGTTTTACTTTTTATCTTGATCGAGGCTCGCCCCCGATAGGATTGCCGTGGGGAGTTATGGATCCGCGCACCGATGCCGCATCGCATCGGCCGCCCGCAATGGGGTACGGGCGTTGGGGCCCGGCGGGAAACCTCCGGGTAAAGGGCCCGTGCGGGGATACCCGCCAAAAACGGCCAACACAAGCCAGCCCAAGCACGGGGACGGGACGAGGCCTTGGGGGCGCGGGGGGGGCCGCCTTGCTTCCGGCCCAGCGCCAGACCCCCCCGAGCACCCTCCTCCCCTATATGGCTTAAAAAAAAAAGCCTTTGCAGGAGTGACATTGAAAGGGTGAGGACGCAATTTTTTGAAGTTTCCGAGACGTTTACGTATTTTCGCATGAAATTTTGCAACGTACTCAAATACGTGGATGAATGCAAATTTTGTCTAATAATTTAATTTTGGGAGTTGTAAAATATTTTTTAATTATTTTATTATTAAAATTAATAAATAAAGGGAAAATGGGGACGTTTGTTGAATTCCTTGTTCCCAACAAAATATTTTGTGTATGAGCTGTCGTGGGCTTCTCATGGAGCACTTTCGTACGAGGTATCGCGAACAACATGGATGTTATCCGAGAATGCATCGTCAACTATCTTCCCGTGCTGAATCCGGAAAAATAGGCTAGGATGTTTCGAAACCTGAACAAATAAGCCGTGGGTAATATGATTCACATTCTAATTTCATACAAACAAGCGTGGGTAATAATGTATTCAACATTCTCTTTTGATCAATAGAATGAGTTTTGCAAAGGTAGCCCGAAAACGTCGCGATGTAATGCGAGGCAAAGAGCGAACTGGGCAGACGGGTAGGCAGCGGCGGGCGTGCATGGGCTAAACCCCTGCGCGGTAGCGGAAGGACGGCAGCAGACGGGCAGGGAGACGGCTCAGGCGCAGGCAGACGGCATCAGACCGGCCAGCGGACGGGCGCGCGCGCGGCGACCGTGCGGAGGGGCGCGCGGCCTGCCGAGGCCGGCGGATGCGCGCGCGACCCTGGCCGAGGTCTGCGGACGCGTGCGGCGCGCCTTGCCGAGGCCGGCGATGGCGCCGGGGCGGCCGACCAAAGTGGCGGACGCGGCGCGCACGGCCTTGCCGAGGCCGGCCGATGCAAGCGCGTGCGCGCGATGCTGCCGGGGTCTACGGACGACCGAGCGCGCGCCGTGCGAGGCCGGCCGAGCGCGCGCGCACTGCGCGGCGACCCGTGTTGGCGGGGGATGCGCGCGCTGGGCGCGCGGCCGAACGGTGCGGGACGCGGCGGGACGGCCTGCCGAGGCGCCGATGCAAGCGCGTGCGCGGCCCTTGCCGAGGCAGGCCGATTGCGCGCGGCGCGCGGCCGACCGCTTGCGGACGCGCGCGCACGGCCTGCGAGGCGGCGATGCAAGCGCGTGCGGGCGCGTGCAGCGATCCTGCGAGGTCTGCGGACGGACTGCGCGCGCCGCGTGCGCGGCGCGATGCGCGCGCGCTACGCGCAACATGGGCCGACCCTGCGATGCGGGCGGCGCCCGGCGCTGTGCGGACCCGCCTGGGAGCGGCGGGGGGGAACGGAATGCCCGGGTGCTTAGGCTATCGTGTCCGGGCGGCGGGCGGGTTGGCGGGGGTACGACGTCCGGGGCGCCTTCTGTTTTGCGGCTTGGGCATTCTTTCGGACTTGGGAAAATAACAAGGGCAAGGACTTGGCCATCTCGGTGCGTGCACTTGGGGCATCTTTCGGGAATTGGGAAAAATACGGGACAAGGGATTGGCCATGTCGGTTACGATGCACACGACCGCCTTCCGGGACTTGGGAAAAATAACGGGACAAGGGGACTTTGGCATCTCGGTCATGCACGACGCCTCTCCCGGCTTGGGCAAGACGACGGGACAGGACCGGGCCGGCCGCACCGGTCGGGCATGCGGGGACTTGGCATTTCTTTTCTTGCGGAACTTGGGAAAAATAACAGTGGACGGGGACCCGGTAGCCCTCCGGGCTGTTCGGGCAAAGATGGGGAGGAGCGGCGGGAGGGAGGGACGGGGGTGGGGAGGGACGAATCGAAACGACAAAGGGCTGAATGCTCAGCGGATCGTGGCAGCATAGGCCACTCTGCCGCTTACAATACCCGGTGCGTAATTTAAGTCGTCTACAAAGGGGATTCTACGCGGCTCGTGGGAATGTGGTTCTCAGGGCGGGCCGACGGGGCTCGTCCGGAGCGGACGAGAGCTTGGGGCAACGACGGAGTGTGCCTTGGGGGCCGGAGGGCTACTGCGGCTTCGGCAGCGGACGGCGGGCGTGCGTCGCTTATAGCCCGGATTTGACTTAGAGGCGTTCAGTCATAATCCATGCGCAGGTGCATTCGCGCACTGGCTTTTCAACCAAGCGTGATGACCATTGTGCGAATCAACCGGTTTCCTCTCGTCTTAGGTTGATTACTATTGCGACACTGTCATCAGTAGGGTTAAAACTAACCTGTCCTCACGACGGTCTAACCCAAGCTCACGTTGCTTTGGTGGATGACAAATCCAACATTGGTGAAATTCCTGCTTCACAATGATAGGAAGAGCCGACATCGAAGATCAAAAAGCAACGTTCCGCATGAAAGCTTGGCTGCCACCAAGCCAGTTATCCCTGTGGTAATTTTCTTGGGGACACATTTAGCTTCAAATTCAGAAAGGTCTAAAGGATCGTTAGGCCACGCTTTCTACGGTTGTATTCGTACTGGAAATCAGAAATCAACGGCTTTTACTCTG
>JACGWL010000685.1:0-18228 GCA_034509725.1 Sesamum angolense
TCTTCGATTACGATCAAGCACTCTTCCTTACAATGACCTCAAGATTGGTGATGGGAAATCTTTTTCTCTTTGGCATGACCCCTGGCGTAGTCTCGGCCCATTGATCCAGCGGTTTCTGTGTGGCCCCAGCAGGACGAACATTCCTGCGGCAGCAACACTTTCAACGGTTATTGTGGATGGAGCTTGTGCTGGCCTATTATCACGGACATGGAATGCATTGAAATCATACACGTGCTACCGACCATTCACAATGGTAGCGACTCTATTCTATGGCGAAGGGGCGACTTCTCTACGAAGGTTGTCTATGATATATTCCGGAGTCCGGGACCTAAGGTAGGTTGGTATTCACTACTCTTACGCCCTTGTAAGATCCCTAAGTATTCCTTTGTTCTTTGGTTGGCTATTCTTGAGAAACTTTCGACGATGGATAAACCATGGCTATCTCATTTAGGTGGGGTATGTGTGTTGTGCGGACGTGCAGTGGAGACGCATGAGCACCTATTCTTCCGGTGCAGCTACTCTCGGCGGTGCATCCGAGCATTGAAGAGCATTGTTCGCTTCAATTGGCCGAACCTTGCATGGGGGGAGGATATTACTTGGGCTTCGAAGAGGTATATGGGCCGACACATAGTCCAGGCGGCTTACAGAGCATTATTGGCAGCTATTGTCTACCATATTTGTCAGGAACGTAATCAAAGAGTCTTTAGGCATATTACACGGCAGAGTTCCACGATTGCTAGGAATGCGATTGACGCGATTAGCCAGAAGATACTTAGCATAGAATTACTGGATTCTGCTAGTTCGCGAGGATTATATAGACTTTGGCGAATCCCCTGGCCTGTCAGGGATACCGCTTGACGCATCCGATTGTTGTTCCTCTTGTACTTTACTTTATTAATGAAATTTACCGTTACCGAAAAAAAAGGTTAGCCAAATAGGTTAACGAACTTTCTTTAATAAAACCGTGCAAAACAGCTAAAATAAAAACTGTCTCCGAATATGACGAAACTTGACCCAGAGGTAGGTTTAACCCATAATACTCCGTGGTAAATTTGCTAGGTTAAATAATAACTACAAGTTAGTCGAATAGGTAAGCAAACTTTCTCTAATAAAACCGTGCAAAATCGATGACATGAAATCTGTCTCCGAATTTGACAAAACTTGACCCGGAGGTAGGTCTTAACCTATATTAGTGTGTGGTAAATTTGCTAAGTGAAATAATAACTACAACTTAGTCAAATAGGTAAGCAAACTTCCTTTCATAAAACCTTGCAAAACAGTTGAAATAATAACTTTCTCCGAATCTGACGAAACTTGATACAGAGGTAGGTCTTAATCCATAATACTCCGTGGTAAATTTGCTAAGTGAAATAATTACTACAAGTTACTCAAATAGGTAAACAAACTTTCTTAAATAAACAGCTGAAAATAAAAACTGTCTCCAAAAACGGGAAAAGAAAAAAATGGCTGAAAATTCTCTCTGTCCTCTCTCATTAACATGCGGCCATGGCTGACGACGGAGAAGATGGTGACCTCGAAGACGGTGGCCATGGCGCTGTCTCGGCCTCTCCGGCGACGTCCCCGCCGGTCGACGTTGAGCCAACAATGTCGAAGCTCCAATCTGAATTTAACTTCATGGAATTTGTCCAACTAGCTTCGTGGGTAATCGATGTTGGGGATACCGAATCCATGGCGGCGCTGATGAAGCTTAAACGACAATGGACGGCAAAGTTTGGGGGCGAGGTCGCGTCGGACGACCGTTGGGGACTCCATCCCGTTCAGTCGGCGGAGGTTGCCTTTTCCGTTCGTTTCACGGCCGGCTAGACGTTTTCCACGTTTACCGACGCCTGAACAGGCCGCTGCCATTCTCAGTACACCGACGCTCTGCTGGCCACCATCTTGAATGCCGTTGACGAAATGCCCGCTCCACGACCAAATCATTAGCTTTTTGTGCCTCCATCGCCGACTTGGGTGGCGCAACCGCTTGTTGTGACTAGGGTTTCAACCCCTTCAGGTTGGACGGCGCCGTTGACACACCCTTCACCGCCTTGGGCGTCGCCACCGCATGTTGACGTTTGGGCTTCATCCCCTCCGACTTTGGCTGTTTCGACAGTCCCTCCCTCCATCGACTCCATGCTCAGACTGAACGAACTTTCTCACCACCAGTCGCCGGCGGTTTCGTCTCCTCCGACCTCCGTTGTCCAGCCAACCGTGGCTCGTGCTCATTCGCCGTCATGGGATCGGGTGGAGCTGCCACAGGAACACGCAACCCCAGCTCCACTGCCCGCGCCGCAGTTCAGGCTACAACCGCCGGAATTGTTTATTGGTAATGTCCCTTTGCATCCTCATTTGGCTTCCAAGATTGATGAGGATAAAATCGCCGCGGCATTTCATAATTCATCGCGAAAGACCCTCAAATTAATCCCACCTTCGGTGCAAAACGGGGAGGTTATTGTTCGTCCTTCTATCGACATGATCCGTGCGGGATCACACCGCTGGAACACTACTGCTGTTGGATATTTTCTTGATAAAAAGCCTTACTTTTATCACCTTAATGAATTTGTGCGTTCTATTTGGCCGGGTGTGCGTGATGTTAAGGCAACGTCGAACGGGTTCTTTTTTCCAATTCAAAACTGTTTGCAATTCTTGATCTTTTTCTTGTCTTGGCACAAAACTAAGAAAACTAAAACACAGAAAGTTTCAGTTTGGATCAAACTTCGACACTTGCCGGTGGAACTCTGGACGACAGAGGGTTTGAGCACGGTGGCGAGTGGAATTGGCCGACCGCTTTACTGCGATGCGATTACACGTGCATGCATGAGGTTGGATTTCGCTCGTGTATGCGTTATGCTTAACGTTAGTTCGAAGCTCCCAAAACATGTCTTTATTATGATGCCTAACGAACTTGGAGGTGAATCGGCATGCAAGGTGGATGTTGAGTACGAATGGCTTCCACCTAAATGCACGGGATGTTCAAGCCTTGGTCATCGTACGAAGAAATGCCCTCTTTCCAAACCAACGAAGCCCGCGGTTTCGATCTTTGTTAGGAAATCCATGCCCAGCACTCCGGCCGCACCGAAATTGAAGTTGAGGGAACAAGTCCAGGCCGCTCCGGTTCCGGAAGTAATCCACCCCGAGACTGAAGTTGACAGGGTTAGCGAGGAGATGTTGGGGCATGGCAGGGATAAGGGTAAGGATATCATTCTTTTTAACGCTTTTGATATACTGTGTGAAACTGATGATGACGCAGACGGCTCGTCAAGGGGTCCTAACAAATGCAGCCCCTCAGATGTTTCCCCATGTTGAATACAGCGATATGAAATGTTCGGGGCCTGAACAGGAGGGACCACCAAGTTGCAGTTCGAGATCTTGTTAGCGAGTTCAGGTTACACTTTATCGCTTTATTGGAAACTAGGGTTTTACAATCTAATGTCACATGTATTCAATCAGGAGTTTTATCTAGATGGCGATGGTTTGTTGATTATGCGGGACCGGGTAATCGTATTTGAATTGCATGGAATGATGTGCTTATTGATGTGGATATTCTTAATGTTGGTTCTCAATTTGTTCATTGTCGTGTTCTTGTCCATGAATTACATGAGACTATTTTGATTACGGTGGTCTATGGTGCGAATGATGTTAGTGCACGGCGAGAATTATGGCAGGGGCTTATTGATTTGGCAGTGACAGTTGGCAACGTGCCGTTGCTGGTGGGAGGTGATTTTAATGCGGTGTTGGATATGAGTGAAGTTAGTGGAGCATCTGGGGACATTCGAGTGGCATGAATGAGTTTAACAATTGTATCCTTCAGACTGGCCTTCTTTCTCTTCCTATGCAAGGTGAACGATTCACTTGGCATAACTGCAGTTTGGATGGCTGGAGCCTTTGGAAGAGACTGGATCGATTGCTTGTTAATGATGTTTGGATGGATAGATGGCCGAACCTGTATTATACATGCCTCACACCTTGTACGTCGGATCACTCACCGTTGGTTTTGAAAGGGGACTGTCGTAATATGCAGGTCAGTTTGTTCCGCTTTGACAACTATCTTGCATTATCCCCTGGGTTCCTCGCATCTGTTTCATTCTATTTGGCGGCACCCTATTGTTGGTATTCCTATGTATTCAATGACTCAAAATTGGAAGCTCTTAAGCCGGTTTTCCGGCAACAAAGACGTTGTAAAGGGGATCTGGCAATGAATGTCAAGATGGCGGCTGGTTTCTTGGTGGTCGCTTAGAACATCCTCCAGTTTGATAGGCACAATTCTCTTCTTTTGCTTTTGGAGCACTGCTGCAGGCTTGTTTACCTCAAAGCTTCTAAGCTTGAACAGGTTATGCTGCGACAGAGAGCGAAGCTTCAATGGCTGAAAGGTGGAGACCAATGCTCCAAGATTTTCTTCCATCGTGGCCACTAGGTGGGCTAACAAGTGGGTTTTCCAGATTTTCGATGACGATGGCAATGAACAAACAGACCCCACCGTTATTAGCAGTATCTTTGTGGATTTTTTCCAGGGTTTGTTGGGGGTGATCGGACTGCTAGGGCCATTGACCTTCAGTATTTACGCCCCTGGGCTCGGCATATTCTCACGGATGATGAGGCCCAGGCTCTTATTCGTCCTGTTACCAGTGATGAAGTTAAAACAGCTTTCTTTGATATTGAGGAAGACAAAGCCCCTGGGCCAGATGGATTCTCCTCGGGTTTCTTTAAAGCTGCATGGCCGGTTGTGGGGAGAGGTGTCGAACGCCATCATTGACTTCTTCAAGACGGGCCGTCTCTTGAAATAATTGAATGCTACTTTGCTCACATTGATTCCTAAGGTAAGAACCCCTCATTCAGTTGCAGAATTAAGGCCCATTTCTTGCTGTAATGTTATTTACAAAGTTATTCCAAGATTCTTGTGAGCCAGATTAGAGAAAGTCTGGATTTACTCATTAGCCCATCCGAAAATGTATTTGTCCCGGGTAGACTGATTAGCGATAACGTCCTTTTGGCTCAAGAACTCTTTTCTGGGTATAATCAATGTCGGCTCCCTCCTAGATGTGCCTTAAAAGTGGATCTTCAGAAAGCATATGACACTGTGGAATGGGACTTTCTGATTGCCACTTGAGAATGTTTGGTTTCCCTGCTATGTTTATTAGATGGATTGAGGAGTGTGTCACTTCAGCACATTATTCGGTTGTTGTGAATGGTGGGGTGCATGGATTCTTCGCGGGGCACGGGGTCTCAGACAGGGAGACCCCATGTCCCCATATCTTTTTGTCCTGGTCATGGAAGTCCTTCACATGATCTTGCAACAGCTTATTGAACAGGACGGGGAATTTCGGTACCACTGGAGATGCCAGGAATTGAGTCTGTTCCAATTATCTTTCACCGACGACCTTCTTTTGTGTTAAGGCGGATATGCGTTCGGTGAATCTTTTTGCCGGGGACTTGATCATTTCACCACACTCTCGGGTTTACACACCAACCCCCAAAAGAGCCAATTGATTATTTCCAAGGCAGCTTCGGGGCTCCATGATTCATTGCTTGCGATATTGGGGTTCTAGGAGGGACACCTTCCGGTCAGATACCTTGGTCTCCCACTTATTTTAGCAAGGCTTTCTATCGCATATTGTCAACCATTGCTTCAGAAGATAGACAGCCGCATCAAAGGATGGGAAGGAGTCCAGCTCTCCTTTGCTGGCCGGGTTCAACTTATCAAATATGTTTTGATCTCCTTCGAGGTGTACTGGGCTATGGCATTTATTTTGCCGAAGGGGATTATCAAAGAGATGATTAAGCGATTACGTACCTTTCTTTGGAAAGATACCTCTGCTAGTGGTTACCCAAAAGTGGCTTGGAGGCTGTCTGCAGACCGATTGAGGAAGGTGGCCTTGGTATCAAAGACATTCTTGCCCTGAATCGTGCACTGATGAGTAAACACTTATGGGCAGTCATTAAACAGGACGAACCTCTATTTGGGTTGATTGGATCATCCAGGTTCGACTTCGGGACTGTTCGATTTGGACAGTTAAGGAAAACAAGCGAGCTTGGGGTTGGAGGAAAATGCTCTCACTTAGACATTCTTTGATGTCTCATATCCACTATCGCGTTGGGGGTGACTCCGTTTCACTTTGCATGATCCGTGGCACCCGCTTGGACCTCTCATTTCTCGTTTCCCCGGGGACCTCAGTTGACCAGTACTGGACTTCTCGACAAACTTCCAGGGGTTATTAAGGATGGGCAGCGGAATTGGCCTTTGATTACGGACATTGCATGCTTGGAAATCACTCACATGCTCCCCCCTATTTTGGAGGGCCCGGACAGAATCAGTTGGAAGTCTAAGGATGGCTCATTCAACACCTCGACAGCTTATGAACTCTTCCACCCATCAGGACCCAAGGTTTTCTGGTCCTCTCTTTTGACGGGTTCCTTCAAAATCCCAAAGAACTACTTTATCCTTTGGCTTGCAATCATGGGGAGATTGTCTACATTGGATAAACCATGGCTTCACCATATTGGAGGGTCTTGCATTCTGTGCCAGGATGGAGTCCCTGAGACACATGATCACCTTTTCTTTTCATGCTCCTTTTCTCGCCATTGCTTTGCCATTATCCGACAGCAGATCCCATTTCCATGGCCCCACCGGGATTGGCAACATGGTGTTCAATGGGCGTCATCCAGATGGAGTGGAAAGCATGTGGTTAACGCAGCATATCGATCTTTATTGGCATCAATTGTCTACCACATCTGGCAGGAACGCAATGCAAGGCGCTTCCAGCAGCGTCATCGACCACCCTCGATTGTGGGCAGGCTTGTTGTGGAGGAGATTAGACAGAGGATCATTAGTGTCCCTTTACGACATTCTGTTTGCTGACTTGGTCTTTATAGATTATGGAAAATCCTTTGGCCTGTCGAGGGTTTTCCATCTGACCTCTTTGTACTGTTTGAGTTTCTCTCTTTACATTAATGCAACTTACCTTCACCGAAAAAAAAAAACTGTCTCCGCGAATCTGACGAAACTTTACCTAGAGGTAGGTCTTTACCCATAATACTCCGTGAAAAATTTGCTAAGTAAAATAATAACTACAAGTTAGTCAAATAGGTAAACAAACTTTCTCAAATAAACCGTGCAAAACAGTTGAAATAAAAACTATCTCCGAATCTGATGAAACTTGACCCAGAGGTAGGTCTTAACCCATAATAGTTCGTGGTAAATTTGCAAAGTGAAATAATAACTACAACTTAGTCAAATGGGTAAGCAAACTTCCTTCAATAAAACCTTGCAAAACAGTTGAAATAAAAACAGTCTCCGAATATGACGAAACTTGACCCAGAGGTAGGTCTTAACCATAATACTCCGTGGTAAATTTGCTAAGTGAAATAATAACTACAAGTTAGTCAAATAGGTAAGCAAACTTTCTCTAATAAAATCGTGCAAAATCGATGAAGAAATCTGTCTCCGAATATGACGAAACTTGACCCAGAGGTAGGTCTTAACCCATATTAGTGCGTTGTAAATTTGCTAAGTGAGAGAACTTGGAGACTCCTAATTCTCTCTGTTCTCTCACACACACTACACACACTACTTCCAACGTAATTCACTCTCAAAACCTACAGAAGAAGATGACAATGAAACACACGTGCAAAAGCCGACTGTTGAACATGACATAGATCCTGATGCTGTTAACAATGAGAAATCTGCACATATTCGAAGAGATTTTGACTTTTTGGAATTTTTTCAACTTGCTTCAAATGTATTATATGGAGATCCATCATCGTTGGATGCGCTACACTCATTGAACATGGATGGGAACGAAAATTTGGGTCCAAATGAAATCCCAGTCTGAAGCCTGTGTCTGATCGAATTGCTACTCCATTTAGGGATAATTTTCGCACTATTAGGATGCCACGCCGCAATCTGATTACTGAAACGGTGAAAGATCCAGATTCAGTGCATCCCTTACCAGTAAGTTCTGGTGTCAATTATGTTAATCTTGTTACTGATTCCATTGATTGCGTGGGTTTGGAGCAAAATAGTTCTAATGAAAAAGTTACGGCAACCATTGAACGAAAGTCCAATTCAGATAAGTTGGGGAATACAAACGAAATTTTTGTGGCAATATTCCATTACATACGAATCCGCCTACCTTCAAAGATGTGATTGCTGAGGCTTTCAACCAATCCACTAGGAAAAATCTTCACTATGTCCCTCCTACAATTCAAAAAGGTGAAGTTGTTGTTCGACCAACTTCTGAAATTGTCGAATCAGATCCCAACGATGGAACACAATGGCAGTGGGGTATTTATTAGGGAAAATACCATATTTTCATGCGTTAGATGCTTTTGCCAAGACAAATTGGCCTCTCCTCGTCCGAGTAACAGCGACTTCCAATGGCTTTTTCTTTTTTCAATTCAAAACGGTGGCTGCGATGGAAGAGATAATTGAAGGTGGACCTTGGATATTTCAAGGCCAACCTATTATTTTACAACGCTGGGAACCCAGAATGTCACTTTGAAAACAAAAACATTCACAAATTCCAGTTTGGATTCGTATTAACACCTACCAGTTGAATACTGGACGGATGAAGGTATAAGCATGGTGGCTAGTGGCATTGGACAACCCCTCTACTCTGATGCCGTCACGAAACAATGTTCAAGATTGGATTATGCCAGAGTATGTGTCATGTTAGACTATAATTCTGTCTTGCCAAAACATCTAGTGATTATGAGCCCATTTATGAGTGATGGTAAAGAAGTTTTTTTTTTTTTCGGTGAAGGTAAGTTGCATTAATGTAAAAGAGAACTGAAAAATGTACAAAAGGTCAGATGGAATACCCCTCGCCAGGCCAAGGGATATACCGTAATCTGAAAAGACCAAGTGAGCAAATAGAATGTCGTAAAGGGACACTAAAGATCCTCTGTCTGATCTCCTCCACAACCAGACTGCCCACAATCGAGGGTGGTCGACTACGCTGCTGGAAGCGCCTTGAATTGCTTTCCTGCCAGATATGGTAGACAAGTGATGCCAATAATGATCTAAATGCTGCACTAACCACATGTTTTCCACGCCATCTGCATGCCGCCCATTGAACACCATGTTGCCAGTCCCGGTGGGGCCATGGAAGTGGGATCTGCTGTCGGATACGGGCGAGGCAGCGGCGGGAAAAAGAGCATGAGAAGAAAAGGTGGTCATGTGTCTCAGGACTCCATCCGGGCACAGAATGCAAATCCCGCCAATATGGTTAAGCCATGGTTTATCCAATGTAGACAATCTCCCCATAATAGCAAGCCAAAGAATAAAGCAGTTCTTCGGGATTTTGAAGGGGGCCCAGGAAGAGAGAGGACCAGAAAACCTTGGGACCCAGTGGGTGGAAGATTTCATAAGCTGTCGAGGTGTTAAAGGAGCCATCCTTAGATTTCAATCTTATTTGTCCGGGCCCTCCGAAATAGGAGGAAGCACGTGAGTGATTTCCACGCATGCAATGTCAGTAATCAAAGGCCAATTCCACTGCCCTTCCTTAATGATAGTTGAAAGCTTGTCAAGAAGTCCGGTACTGGTCATCTGAGGTCCCGAGGGAAACGAGAAATGAGAAGTCCAACGGGTGCCACGGATCGTGCCAAAGTGAAATGGAATCACCACTCCCAACGCGATAGTGGATATGAGACATCAAAGAGTGTCGAAGTGATAGCATTTTCCGCCAGCCCCAAGCTCCTTTGTTTTCCTTAACTGTCCAAATCGTGCCCGAAGTCGAACCTGGATGATCCAATCAACCCAAATAGAGGTCCGATCTTGTTTGATAACTGTCCATAGGTGTTTACTCATCAGTGCACGGTTAAGGGCAAGAATGTCTTTGATACCAAGGCCACCTTCCTCAATCGATCGGCAGACAGCCTCCCAAGCCACTTTAGGGTAACGACTGGAAGAGGTACCTTTCCAAAGAAAGGTACGTAAAAGCTTAATCATCTCTTTGATGATCCCCTTCGGCAAAATAAATGCCATAGCCCAGTACACCTCGAAGGAAGTCAAAACAGATTTGATAAGTTGAACCCGTCCAGCAAAGGAGAGCTGGACTCCTTCCCAACCTTTAATACGGCTGTCAATCTTCTGAAGCAATGAGTGACAATCTGCGACCGAAAGTCGTGCTGAAATAAGTGGAAGACCAAGATATCTAATCGGAAGGTGACCTTCCTAGAACCCCAATGTCGCGAGCAAAGAATCATGGAGCCCCGAAGCTACCTTACAAATAATCAATTGCTCTTTTAGGGGTTGGTGTGTAAACCCGAGAGTGAGGCGAAAAGATCAAGTCCCCGACAAAAGAGATTCACCGACGCATATCCGCCTTACACAACAGAAGAAGGTCGTCGGCAAAGGATAATTGGAACAGGTTCAAGTCTTGGTCTCCAGTGGTACCGAAATTCCCCGTCTTGTTCAATAAATTGCTGCAAGATCATGTGAAGGACTTCCATAACCAGAAAAAAGATATGGGGACATGGGGTCTCCCTGTCTAAGACCCGTGCCCCGGCGAAGAATCCATGCACCCCACCATTCACCACAACCGAATAATGTGCTGAAGTGACACACTCTTCAATCCACCCAATAAACACAGCGAGAAAACCAAACATTCGCAGAGTGGCAAACAGAAAATCCCATTCCACCGTGTCATATGCTTTCCGAAGGTCAACTTTTAAGGCACATCTAGGAGGGAGCCGACATTGGTTATACCCAGAAAAGAGTTCTTGAGTCAAAAGGACGTTATCGCTTATCAGTTGACCCGGGACAAATGCATTTTGAGATGGGCTAATGAGAAGGTCCAGAATCTCTCTGATTCGGCTCACAAGAATCTTGGTAATAACTTTGTAAATAACATTGCAGCAAGATATAGGCCTGAATTCTGCAACCGACTGAGGGTTTCGTACCTTAGGAATCAATGTGAGCAGTGTAGCATTCAATTGTTTCAAGAGGCGGCCCGTCTTGAAGAAGTCCCTGATGGCGTTCGACACCTCTTCCCCCACCACTGGCCAGGCAGCTTTAAAGAAACCCAAGGAGAAACCATCTGGCCCAGGGGCTTTGTCCTCCTCAATATCAAAGAAGGTTGTTTTAACCTCATCAATGGTAACAGGACGAATAATAGCCCGAGCCTCATCGTCCGTGAGAATGTGCCTAGCCCAGGGCGTAAATACTGAAGATCAATGGCCCTATCAGTCCGGTCACCACCCAACAAACCCTGGAAAAAATCCACAAAGATACTGCTAATACTGGTTGGGTCTATTTGTTCATTGCCATTGTCATCGAAAATCTGGAAAAGCCGCTTGTTAGCTCTCCAGTGGCCACACGGCGGAAGAAAACCCTAGAGCATTGGTCTCCACTTTCAGCCATTGAATCTTCGCTCTCTGTCGCAGCATAACCTGTTCAAGCTTAGAAGCTTAGAGATAAACAAGCCTGCAGCAGTGCTCCAAAAGCAAAAGAAGTGAATTGTGCCTGTCAAACTGTAGAATGTTTTGAGCGACCTCCAAGAAACCTGCCGCCAGCTTCACATTCATCGCCAGATCCCCCTTACACCTTCTTTGTTGCCTGAAAACCGACTTAGTAGAAATGATGGTAAAGAAGTTGCTTGTCGCGTTGATATAGAGTATGAATGGCTCCCTCAAAGATGTAAAGAATGTAAATCTTTAGGCCATACTGCAACTGTATGTCCTGAACTGAAGAGGAAATATTGCGAAAGCAGGTGGAAATATATGTTCAAAATACTAAACCAGCAGCTAAGATTGATAAGGGTGACAAGGCGGTGGAAAGTAGTAGAAATGATTCAGCAAATGAGGTGGCAGGCAATAGTGATGCATGGGAGATTATTAAAAATACTAGTGGTATTGGTACAAGTGGTTTTGAAAAACAGGGGGCCACTACCAAAGGCAAGGAACTTGCATTGTACAACCCGTTTGACTTGTTACAAGAATTTGAAGAAAATCATTTAGCCTCTGATATAGTTTCTGACGAAGAACACAATTCAGGTCCTAAGCAAGCAGCCCGTTTAGAATTGTCCAATGATTCATGGAACGTGAGAGGGCTCAATGGAGTGGCTCATCAACGATCTGTTGTCCAGTTAGTATGGGAGTTTCAACTGTAATTTCTGGGTTTAGTGGAGACACGAGTTCGAGTGCAGAATGCTGTAACTGTTCAACATTCGATACTACAAAATTGGAGCTAGTTTACGGACTATAATGGTCCTGGGGGAGGATTTGGCTGGCTTGGCTACCCTCAGAGGTGGAGGTTGACATTTTGCAGGTCGACAACCAATATATTCACTGTAAAGTTACAAACAAAAAGGAGCACACCAAGTGTTTGATAACTGTGCTATATGGAGAGTATGACTTGATTCCAAGAAGGAGCTTGTGGCGTTGTATTGAACAGCTAGCTTCAGACATATGTGATGACCCCTGGCTCATCACTGGTGATTTTAATGCGGTTATAGACGACAGTGAAGTTAGTGGCAATGCTCCGGATACAAGCCAATCTATGACCGAATTCCTTGAATGTGTGACTAAATCTGAGTTACTTCACCTTCCTTTTATTGGAGCTCCATTCACTTGGCACAATTGCAGTGAAGGAGGACGTAGCTTGTGGAAGAGATTACACAGGATGTTGGTTAATGAGACTTGGCTTGCTGATTGGCCACTTTCCAAATATCTTTGCTCTACACCTAGAACCTCTCTGACCACACTCCGTTAATTATACAAGGGGAACAGGGGCACATGGCAGCTTCTATGTTTAGATTTGAGAATTTTATGACTAAAATTCCTGGGTTTCTTAACTCTGTTCAGGACACATCGAAACATCACATAGTAGGGACTGCTATGTATACTCTTACAAGGAAACTCAAAGCTTTGAAGCCTGTCCTTCGAGGGCTTCGGAAACGTCAGGGAGATTTAACTCATAATGTCTACATGGCTGAAAAATTCCTGTCTGCAGCCCAAACACTGAACCAGAAATACCAACATGATAATGTGCTTATACGTTCGGGAGAAATGTTGTCATATTGTATACTGCAAAGCTGTCACTTTGGAAGTTAATATGCTCCAACAAAGAGCTAAATTGAGTTGGATCAAAGGTGGGACAAGTGCTCAAAGATTTTCTTCTGTAAAATCAATGCAAGAAGAGCTACCCAAAGGGTGTTCCAAATCCAGAATTCAGAAGGTATACTACTGATGGACTACCCGGCTGTAATCGATGAATTTGTGAATTATTTCCAGCAACTGTTTGGGGGAACCAGGCGAAATACTCAAATAGATTTGAGCACTTACATCCTTTTGTCAAAAATATAATGACAGAGTCAGAGGCTGAACTTCTCATCTCACCTATTCAACGGCAAGAAATTAAGGATGCTCTATTTGACATCGATGAAGATAGTGCCTCGGGACCGGATGGCTTCTCGTCAAGATTCTTCAAATCCGCTTGGGCAGTGATAAAGGATTATTTTTGCAGCGCTGTCCATGAATTTTTTTACCACAGCGGAATGTTGAAACAACTCAATACTACCCTTCTTGTACTAGTCCCGAAAGTGAATATGCCGGTTAAGGTGGGTGATTTCCGACCTATAGCGTGTTGCAACGTAATCTATAAGGTCATCAGCAAAATCATGGTGAAGCGAATGCAACTAGTCTTGGATAAATTAATCGATAGTACTCAAAATGCATTTGTACCAGGCCGTAGCATCTCCACAAATGTACTCCTTGCTCAAGAATTACTGTCTGGGTATAACCAAAAGAAGTTGCCCCCAGATGCATGATAAAAGTGGACTTACAAAAAGCTTACGACATGGTGGACTGGGAATATTTGCTGGCTGTACTAAGGTTATTCAGGTTCCTTGAAAAATTTATCTCATGGGTAGAACAATGCATCACTACAGCATCCTTCTCAATCTCTTTAAATGGCGGAATTCATGGTTTTTTTCAAAGTAGACGAGGTCTAAGACAACGGGATCCCATCTCACCATACTTGTTTGTTTTGGTTATGGAATCATTTCACCTTCTCCTTCAAAGTAAGATCATGGCTGATCCGGAATTTCAGTTCCACTGGAGATGTAAGGAGTTGAGTATTGTGAATCTTTGCTTCGCAGATGACTTACTATTATTCTGTAAAGCGGATCCACACTCTGTTTCAGTCTTAAAGGAAGGATTAGAGGCATTTAAAGAGATGTCTGGCTTACAAGCCAATGCACAGAAGAGCCAGATTATCACCTCTAAAGCTGCTGCACAACAACAATCACGGATCCAGGAGATTATGGGCTTCTCAATTGGTAATCTACCAATTAAATACTTAGGAGTGCCATTGACCTCTTCTAAACTCACTATGGCTGATTGTGCACCTCTCATTCAGAAACTTGTCCTATGCAGGTAGAGCTCAACTCATTAAATCAGTTTTGAGTTCCCTTCACCTCCACTGGTCGTTGATCTTCATACTTCCAAAGGGTGTTGTTGTGAAGGTGATAGAGAAAAGTTTCAGAGAATTCTTGTGGAGAGGAACAGGCATCCATAAGGTGGCATGGGAAAACGTTTGTCAACCACTATCCCATGGAGGCCTTGGTATAAAAAATCTGGGAATAATGAACAAAGCTTTAATTGCGAAGCACATCTGGCAGATTGCTACAAATCAACAGGAATCCATTTGGGTGGCATGGGTGCAGCAATATAGATTAAAACAGCACACTATTTGGTCATACAATGGTTCAGAGGGATCGTGGTGCTGGAAAAAAATCTTGAAACTTCGTAATCTGGTACGTAAAGGCGTGGAATTCAAAGTGGGTGATAGCAATTCTATCAAATTATGGTTAGATCCTTGGCTCATTGATGGTCTGTTGGCTACTCAATATCCTCGTGGACCTAGGATAACTGGTCTACCAATTAACTCTTGGCTTAATATGGTGATTGACCGAGATACGTGGAAATGGCCTGCTGAGTTCCACACGGACATTGCTGAAATTATTTCCATACTCCCTACCATCTATTCGGGACGGCAAGACAATATTGTGTGGAAAAACTCTTCGGGTAAGTTTTCCTCCGCCGATGCATACAAGTTATTTACTCCGCCAACTACTGCTATGCACTGGGCACCCCTATTTCGTGGTCCGTTTATTACACCGCGACATACATTCATCTTATGGCTTGCGATTCTTGGAAGGTTGTCCATAGAACATAATGGAATCACATTCCCATCTTTTCTTCGAATGTACATACTCCAAGAAATGCCTGTATACCTTGAAGGGAGAAATAAGATTTAAATGGCCACATACAGACTGGAACATGGGAATTGTTTGGGCAAGCAAAAGGTGGAGGGGCCCACATTTATTAAAAGCTGCATATCGTGCTTCTTTAGCTGCAATTGTATACTACATATGGCAAGAAAGAAATGGCAGAAGATTCCAAAATACGGCAAGAAGTGCAGAAGGACTACCCAAAACTATTCTTGAACATATTCGGTTTTGTATTATTACTAAGGAACTTACACCTAGTATCCAAGCTTACAACTTGTATAGAATTTGGCGTATTGCTTGGAATTTTGATGTTCCCCTTTAGATAGCCATTGATTGTATATAAATTTTTATTAATGAAATTTACCTTTACCCAAAAAATTTGCTAAGTGAAATAATAACTACAACTTAGTCAAATAGGTAAGCAAACTTCCTTTAATAAAACCATGCAAAATAGCTGAAATAAAAACTGTCTCCGAATCTGACAACACTTTACCCAGAGGTAGGTCTTAACCCATAATACTTCGTGGGAAATTTGCTAAGTAAAATAATAGCTAAAAGTTAGTAAAATAGGTAAACAAACTTTCTTTAATAAAACCGTGCAAAATCGTTGAAATAAAAATTGTCTCCGAATCTGACGAAACTTGACCCAGAGGTAGGTCTTAACCCATAATATTCCGGGGTAAATTTGCTAAGTAAAATAATAACTACAAGTTCCGGTAACGGTAAATTTCATTATAAAAGTAAAGTACAAGAGGAACAACAATCGGATGCGTCAAGCGGTATCCCTGACAGGCCAGGGGATTCGCCAAAGTCTATATAATCCTCGCGAACTAACAGAATCCAGTAATTCTATGCTAAGTATCTTCTGGCTAATCGCGTCAATCGCATTCCTAGCAATCGTGGAACTCGGCCGTGTAATATGCCTAAAGACTCTTTGATTACGTTCCTGCCAAATATGGTAGACAATAGCTGCCAATAATGCTCTGTAAGCCACCTGGACTATGTGTCGGCCCATATACCTCTTCGAAGCCCAAGTAATATCCTCCCCCCATGCACGGTTCGGCCAACTGAAGCGAACAATGCTCTTCAATGCTCGGATGCACCACCGAGAGTAGTTGCACCGGAAGAATAGGTGCTTATGCGTCTCCACCGCACGTCCGCACAACACACATACCCCACCTAAGTGAGATAGCCATGGTTTATCCATCGTCGAAAGTTTCTCAAGAATAGCCAACCAAAGAACAAAGGAATACTTAGGGATCTTACAAGGGCCTAAGAGTAGTGAATACCATCCTACCTTAGGTCCCGGACTCCGGAATATATCATAGACAACCTTCGTAGAGAAGTCGCCCCCTCGCCATAGAATAGAGTCGCTACCATTGTGAATGGTCGGTAGCACGTGTATGATTCAATACATTCCATGTCCGTGATAAGAGGCCAGCACCAAGCTCCATCCACAATAACCGTTGAAAGTGTTGCTGCCGCAGGAATGTTCGTCCTGCTGGGGCCACACGGAAACCGCTGGATCAATGGGCCGAAACTATGCCAGGGGTCATGCCAAAGAGAAAAAGATTCCCCATCACCAATCTTGAGGTCAATGTAAGGAAGAAGTGCTGATCGTAATCGAAGAAGCTTCCTCCAGCCCCAAGAACCACCTTGACATCCACCGTCCATACGGATTTGTGTCGGAGATGATTATGAGCAATCCATCGCACCCAAATGGACGACTGGTTGCCTTGGATCACATTCCAAAGATGGCGACACATATGAGCTTTGTTGAGTGCTAGGATATCCCGGATTCCTAGCCCCCCCTCCTCTTTCGGTCTGCACACAGAACTCCATGCCACCTTTGGATACCCCACTGTCGAGTTTCCTTTCCACAAGAAATGTCGCATCCGTTTCTCTACTTCCCGGATGACCCCTTTCGGTAATATGAAGGCTATCGCCCAATAAACATTAAGCGACATAAGCACTGATTTGATCAACTGGAGCCTCCCTGCGAATGACAACTGAATACTATCCCAACCTTTAATCCGACTATCAACTTTAAGGAGGAGGGGATGGCAATCCGAGATAGATAGCCGTGAGGCTAAAAGAGGAAGACCGAGGTACCTGAGGGGGAGGTGACCCTCCTGGAACTGCAGAGCTGCAATTAGGTGCTCCCTCTTCCTGTGCTGACCGGGATATAATGAGCTGGCTCTTCTGTGGGTTAGCATGAAGGCCGGATAGGTTGGCGAATTTATCTAGACCACGTCTAAACGCTTGGATCGAGGCCACATCGGCCTTGCAAAATAGGAAGAGATCATCGGCAAAACATAGCTGAAATAAACCAAGCTCCTTGCAACGCCAATGGTATGAGAATCCCTCATTCTGATCAATTAGTTGTTACATCATCAACTGCAGGACTTCCATGACCAGAACGAACAAGAACAGGGACATCGGATCCCCCTGCCGCAACCACCTAGCACCCTTGAAAAAACCGTGAGGGTTCCCATTAATGCACACCGAGAACATAGGAGTAGTAACACACTCCTCGATCCAACCAATAAAATGTCTGGGAATCCAAACAGTTGGAGCGCAGCTATAAGGAAATCCCATTCGACCGTGTCATATGCCTTCCTTAGATCAACTTTCAATGCACATCTCTTCGGTAGTCCCTGTCTATTATACCCTGTGAACATCTCCTGGGCAAGCAGAATGTTATCACCAATAGAACGGCCCGGCACAAAAGCATTCTGCGATGGGCTGATCATCGCATCTAACACCAGTCTCAATCGCTGTACAATTATCTTAGTAATAACCTTATAAAGCACGTTACAGCATGATATGGGTCGAAAATCTGACACGAAGTTCGGCACCCGTACCTTAGGGATGAGAGCAAGCATAGTGGTGTTGACTTGCTTCAACAGACGCCCTGTAGTAAAGAATTCCAAGATTGCTTTAACCACCTCGTCGCCTATGACAGGCCAAGCAGCTTTATAGAAACCTGAGGAGTAGC
>JACGWL010000686.1:0-119954 GCA_034509725.1 Sesamum angolense
GGGTACATCATCCTTCCCAGACATTTTAGCTCCATCACTAGTATCCTCCTGACTAGTAAGGGGAACCTCAATGTCATTCTTCAAAGTTTTTTATAGACTGACCAATGTCTGTGCTGTCTGCCTGCTGATCAGTCAGAGTTTGCTCACTTTGAGCAGGCGGGATGGACTGAGTGGTCAAAGCTTCATCTCCACTTCGAGTGGAGTTATTCTCTTTCTCGGAAGATAGCATCTCCATGCTTGCACTCCTGTTTTGCCCTTTAAACAAATCTGAACTGGTCTCCCAGCCCCTACCACGAGGCATGTTCCTAGATTGGTCCCAATCCAACCTCCCATAAATATGAGAGTCCTCACCATAGACAGCATTACTTGCATCCCAGCCATGTAATGGAGGACATGAATCATCCACCTGATTATGCCATCCCATTGGGCGGCCAGGGCCAGAAAACCTGTCAGCATCTGGAATATGGTAAGGGCCAGGATGGTTTAACTCCATCGACGGTCTGACGCCAAACATTGGTGGAGCAGGAAATGGCTGCATAACTGAATGAAAACCAACAGGAGGTGGAGCATGTGGGAAAGGCAAGAAACCATTTGCCATAGGAGAAGGCCAGTTTGGGACTCCTCTCCAAGCATTTGCTTGAATCCTTCCCATGTTAGGATCACCAATCCTCCTATGGCGGATGTTCGACTTACCCCTGCCGTCCTCTTCAGCTGAGCCTAGTAAATGGCTATCCACACCAGTTCTGAAGGGGGGAGGAGGCAGAAATGACTTAGAGCCGCTAGAGAAATGGCTGTTTCTCATAAAAGGTGAAGAAACCGATAAGGTATCTGCATCAGCAAGCTCTTCTCCAGGCACTACATCCATGCCCAATTCCTGGCTACCCTTACCTTCCTTGCCAGAATACCCCCTCCAATCTCGAGGACCACCACCCCTCTGTGTAGATTCTTCGACATCAATATTCCGTCTTACATCAGGCCTACCAAACTGTCTCCTATCAGTGCTCGATGATGGAGATTTATCCACTAGCTGCAAAGGTGATGACCTCAAATGACCATCATCCTTCTGACCATGTTTGTCCAATGACCGAGATGAAGAAGTCTTCTCCAATCCTCCAACAGCACCAGTATAATCTCTAGCTGAAGTTATGTTGTGTCGCACTCTCTCTTCATAATTATACTCTCTGTACTTGGACTCATCTTGGTTCAGGGCTCTGGAAAATATTAACTAAATGTGTAAAGACATCTGCTTAGTGCAGCACATCACATATGATGCAAGATTATATTTTAAGCAATTTATACAGTATACTATGCCTGACTGGGCAGATTATGTAGACGAACAAAAAAGCAGGCTTATGTCAAGTTCAATAGAACATTTGTCAACCTAGAAAGAAAAAGTAGATATGAAGAATTACATAGCAGTTTAAATTCATGACCAGCGTAAAGATAGTCAAAGTGAAATCTTTGATCTACATATACCTTTTAAGTCGGCAGGAACAAAAAAGTAGGAAAGAAAGAAGAACAGATCTAAAAGAGGCCCACAAATGAGTTTAGAATATGATTGCATATAATTAAGATACTACAGACACTTTGCAACTCAACAAGCCAGCAAAGTAAACATTTACACTCATCGAACACCCTTGGAAAGCATAGTCCATCTTCCAGATAGTTATTATAAACATTCGGTTATATTTATATATCAAAAAGCATTCTTCAAACTTAACATATCGCAACCAAAATAGGTCAAATTCATACAATTGAATATTAACAATCAAGCAAGATCCAGAATATCTCACACTTGTAAATTACATTCTCTAAAAATGTAGTCATAATATAGAAGAAACACATTCATAATGTCACTTTCAACATCATTTTTATGTTCCAATCACTTTGTTATTTGAGAAAACAGTCAACTATAACATATAATTCTCCATTTCTGTAATAAGCAACTGACAATTTACCATTTTTGTTCTTTTTTTTTCTTTGTGGAAATGCATCCATCCTAATTTACATATAACCGTTTCTTCAACACGTGCCCCAATAAAAATAGGCATGTTGATTGCTAGATAATGAAGAAAAGACTTTGCCGTATCCACGCAGAAAAAAATCCAACTCCAGATAAATGTTAAATCAATTTAGTGATAAGAGGCAAGACCAATGATGCCACTGCCTGTATCCAAGTACCTATAGTTATCTCTTGGAGCATGAGAACTTGAGCTGGGTGAACTCCGCCTTCTGTTGTGGCTAGAAGTATGTTCTATCTCAGCATTTCTAGAAGAAGATCGCACTCTATCACTAGGCAGGTCCACTCTTGCACTTTTCTTTTCAGCATCAGATCTTTGATCCTTTGTTCCTCGAGATCTAACATCACCATAATCCTCTTTTTCATTAGTTCTTCTCCTATCTTGATCATCTCGATACCTGGCTGTTCGATCGTCATGGGTTGGACTATCATCATAAGCACTTGATTTTCTAGCATGACGATCAGCAGAATAAGCATCATCCCTAGATCGCTTAGGATCAGACTTATCTCTTGAACGGTCTCTTGAGGTTCGTTCATCCCTATGCTTAGTGTCCCTGGGTCTCTTATCTCTATCAAATCCATCCCCTTGCTTACTATCCTTATGCCTAATGTCTCTATCAATATCTTCATGAAACTTTTCTTCCTTGTGCCTATTCTCTCTATCATCTTCATCTCTATAAATATTGTCATTGAGCCTATCATCTTTGTCACCATCCTCATAATACTTTTCATCACCACGTCTCATATCTCTGTCGCCATCTTCAGCATATCGGCTATCCTTACGTCTGTTATCCCTATCACCATCTTCATGGTACTTATCATCTCGTCGGCTTTCTCGTTCAACTCCTTCCCGATACTTGTCATCCTTCCGCCTGCCATCTCGTTCTCCATCTTCACGATGTTTCTCATCCCTTCCTCTAGCGTCTCTATCACCATTTTCCCGATGTCTGTCATCTCTACGTCTGCCATCTTTCTCACCATCTTCTCGATATTTATCACTATGATGTTTATTATCCTTGTCAGCTTCTTCCCGGTACTTTTCATCCCTACGCCTGTCATCCTTGTGACTATCTTCATGATATTTATCCACATAACCACCATCCTTATGCTTATCATCTCTGTATTTCACATCTTTGGCACGATCACCTCTTGAGGACAACCGTCTCTCATCCCTTCTTTAAAATCATCGTAATGTTTTTCTTTTTCAGTAGAACCTTCTCTTTTTTTCCGTATCCTTTTCTCAATCTCCTTCTCCCACTCAGGATCTTGTGACTCGTCCTGTGAAGTACGTTCTGCAGAAATAAACAAAAATCAAAATTAGAAGTACTAAATACTCCGATAGCCTGCTATTGCAACCCATCTACATGGAAAATAAGCAAACAAATTTTTAGAAGCAACATTCTGTTAATTACCCAACATTTGACTACAGTCACGAATCAAATACCACCAGCAACATAAAGAATGATCAAGTGCAAACATGAATGCTAATGATTAGGACACGTAAAATTTTAGGGCAACTTTTTTTCTTCTCGGAAAAAAAAAGGAAGAAAATACTAAATCATCAAGCATAGCAAATCATTATAATACCAATCTGTCCTCAGTAAGTCCTATAGGAACACTCTCTGCACCTTTCCCCTCACCCGAAACCCTTATAGACCTGAAATTTCTTGCAATATATTTATATTCATTAAGCATCTGCACTAAAAAAATCTAATAACCAGAGAGTCAAACTGGAAAATTTTCATACTCAGAAACCAACTGCTCAAACAAACTGAAGATAGCACATTCTGATAGAGAGCTTTGATGAGTACGGATTAAACTACCAGAATGATCAGAAAATGAATGGATGTTATATTAGCTATTTAATAAATATAAAAAGTTTAGCAAGTCCCCAAATTGATTGTGTGGGGATCAAACAAAAATATAAAAGAGAGAAGTTTGTTTATCAACAAAGAGAAGCTATCAATCACCAACTTTGAACCATCCAAAAGAGTACCTTACCAGTATTTTCTCGTGACCGTTTTCCTTGTCTCTCCTCACTAAAATCCCCCCATTGGGTCCCTTGCTTCGTCACAACATCCTCAGCATCACCCCTCTTACTCTCCAGACCCACATTCTTCTCCTTGTCCAATCTGCGGTCCTTGTCTTTCGACTCCTTCCCTTCTCTACGTGCAGAAGAATCCCTCTCAGATTTCCGCTTCACCTCCCCTTTACTCTTACCATCCTCTTTGTCCACCGGTACAGATGCTAAACCGTCCTCTTTTCTCTCACCAGCAATTCCACTCTCGTGCCGTTTACTCTTAGACTCAATTCTCATGTTTTCACCTTTATTGCTATTTTCCTTCAATTTGGTGTCAACTTTCAAACTCTCCCCTTTATGTATTTCCCTTTCCATATTCCTATCATCGCCTCTGTCATCTCCACCCCCATTCCACCTATCACCACCAACATCAGTTTTCTCTTTTCGCCGTTTGGATGAAACATACGCCTCCAATACTTCGCCATTCCCACTCAGATCTTTACTGTCCTTGCTTTCTCGCACCTGGGATGAAATTTTGCGCTTTTCACCAGATGCCGAACTCCTATGAACCCTAACAGAGTTGTCGTCTTTACCACCTTTCTCCTTTATCTTTATTACATCCTCATCAGAGTCGGAGTAATCCTTTGAACAGTGTTTGCTCTGTTTATGCGATTTGTGCCTCGAACTCCTGGGCATCTCGTCTACTCCGCCAAAGAAAAAGAAAAAAGAAAACCGCTTAAGTTTCACGAGAGCCCGGCCCTGCTTTCCCTTTCCACACTCCGGAAACCCAACTAAAACTAAACCCCGAAATCTTTATACCAAAGAAAAAGCCAGCGACAAAACAAACTTATGGGAAGCCCCCAATGACAGGAACTCAGTCTCTCCCCCAAAACCACAAAAAGAAAAGGCCTAACCCTTAACAAACCCGAAACCCTAATTCAATCTTTTCCTAAACAAAACTTTCGAAATACACCGTATCCAATCAGACTATGGAGACCCAACCGGAAGCTGAAAGTACCAACACCGTAAAATCGACCATTGGCAGTCCAAAAACTTTGACCCCTCTCAGATCGCTGGGTTGCGGCGGAACAAAAATGGGGAATCTATGCACTTATACATAGCATCTATTTATTTGTTGGGGAGGAGAAAATACATATGCGGAAGTCGAAAGATAAAAAGGAAAATATCAGAAAATTAGGCAGAAAAATTGAAGAAAAGGGAAAGAAGAAATTGGAATTTTTTGCGAGAGAGAGAGAGAGAGATCGGAGGCGAAGTCCTGATGTCTGCGAAAAGGGCAAATTGCAATCTACCCTCCTATATTAGTTTAGCAATGATAAAAGGCCCCCTTTTGAAAAACAAATTCTCAATTTGCCACCCCAAATTTTTAAAAAGGGAGCATAATACCCCTTATGTCATAAGGTGTGTATCACGCGTTTGATATGCGATTTTGCTCAAGTTCTATGTAAAAAATGACTTATATCTTTAATTATGAACCGTTAAATCTTTATATATATCTGATGCCTCTGACAAATATGGGGACGAAGCCCACAAATCAAGCATGCTAACCCATGCCTGGCTAGTTCGTCAGCAGAACGGATAAAATCCACCAGTAGGGATGTGAGGCCTTTTCTTCTTAGAGACAGGTCCAAAGTATAAGTTCATTCCACCCGGATACATTATCATACAGTTTGATGGACACGTCATCAAGCTTGCAAACACATTTATACACATCATTTTATAATATCTCTAAGTGGTTCCAAACAAAGTGGTAACAACTTAGTTGGAAATTTGCAAATTACGAACTTTCGAATTTTTAGGCAGACATTGCAAGGCTCAGCCCAACTCACATATCTCAATCAAATCTGGTCCAAATCACAAACGATTTTTTTGTGGATGATAGCCAACTCGAAGGGCTTTCCAATGTCGTACAGCATTCCTCAACAATCTCCATATCTTGCTCTGTACATACTTATAAATACAGATTTTATGCAGCCATGTGGTAACATCAACCCTCAGTCTCAAACTCTCCCTTATTCTCTCAATTCTTTCTTGATTTTTATGTTGTTTTTAGCTTATATTTTTTACCCACACGAAATATATATACTTTATTATCATATTTTACCATTATTCTTACTTTAATTCAATTTTCATTTATTCTTTTTCAATATACCTGTTGCTAAATCAATCATCATAAATTCGTAATGATAACATTTGTTTTGCAGGATTAGTTTTTTTTTTTCTTAAAAATCCTTCGATCTTGTGGTGTAGCCAAAAATTTAGTTCCCATCAATATCAATAGCAATTTTATAAACAAATTAATGGTCTAAATCTTTTCTTATTTAGATCCATGATTCATGTCTAGTTGAACTAAGTCAATAGCTCAGATTGTATATAATTTATAAATGCAAAAATAATTTTTCGAAATAAGTAAATGTATAAATCATACATATGTATACAGTATAGATATATCAAAATACACCAAAAAAATTTATAGAGGGGTAGGGGAAAAGGTCAGGCTATCGATCTGGATGGGGGAAGGGGGAAAAGAGGCAGCATAGGTGGGAGGGGGAGGAGGGAGGGAGAGAGGGAGGGAAGGGGAAGCGGTGCAACGTGCTGAGGGTCAAAGAAGAGGTTGCGCATACAAACTGAGGAGAAAATAAGAAATGTTGTAGGCAAGTTGAAGGGGGGAGGGAAGGGGTTCGGGCGCATGCGACAAATGGGGGAAGAAAGCACTGTTAACTCAGGATAGATGAAAGAAGAAAGGCGTGGGCAGTAATGGAGGGGTGGGGGCGGCAACGATGGGGTAAGCATGGAAGCACAAGCAACAATGGGGAGGGGGGCAATGTGTTGGGCTAATGGAGCGTTGGCACCACGACTATGGGGGGAAATGCAACCGATAGGGTAAAGGAGGTACACCAACGAAGGGTGGTAGTGTTGATTATGTATATTATATATATATATATATATATATATATTATATATATATACATATATATATATATATAATAATAAATGATTATAAATGTAAAATTTAATCTAGAGCAGTAGATCTCTAAAGATACAAACTAATGGCGCGTGTGTTACATCACTCGCCTTAGTGGGCATTTTGCTATTCTTTTTAATCTTGAGTGAGGTAAATTGGTGTAATTTTATTTTTCATAATGGGGTTATTTGTCTATTTTTCATATCATAGATAAGTAAATTACAATTTGCTATCCGCGGGGACAAAAAAAGTGATTCATATTAGGGTATCGCGGATAACTGTAGGCGGGAGTGGTGAAGATTGATCATTTTACCCTTATCTAGGGAGTAATACAAGGATTGTTTTACCTTAGCCTCAGCATTGCCACTTGGTCGTCAATTTGCGAAGCAATTCCAATATATTATATGTATTTTATTTAAGAAAAACTTTATAGGCATAAAAATAACTATAACTATGAAGTATTATTTTATTTCAAAATACTTAAATAACAAAATATGCATTGATATTTCAAATAATGGAATTTCCAACATGAAGAGGCGTGTTTTCCTCACCAGTCACAGCAGGGGCTCATTTTGCAGAGGAGTCGCATCCTCCACCACCTGACCTACGAGGTCTAGTGACATGGGATCATCCTCAATAAAAGGATTCTTAGGCGCTTCATAAGAGCCTTTGTCATAAGGATCAAGAGCAGTAGCAAGGCCTGCCATGACATTCAGAAATGAGGTACCTACCCCATCTAGATGATAGCCTGCGACCGAGAATTGTTGGGCACAAATTTGAAACCTGGAAAGTAATATTTTAGAGCACGGTCAACCAACAAGCTCTGGAACTTGAGAGACTTCTTATAGATAGCTAAACGGCTCTGCCAGAAACCCCCTAACATATCTCTTCCTTCATTGATCTCAGGATAAGTGCGAATCGTGTCTTGTCGCACCTGCTCCACATGTAGCACAGCTTACTCTAGACGAACATCCAAGCTAGTTACCTCCTCCTTTAGGTGATAGATGCTAGCAGTATTCTCCACATGGAGCTGATCTTTCTTCTTTAGAGCTTATCTCAGTCGTCGAATAGCTTACTCCAATTCCTCCACCCTTTTAAGAGAATTTTCAAATAAGTGACCTCCCTCATCTAACCAGTTGAACAAACTGCCTCCCAACACAAATGTCTACACAGTGAATAAATTCACACATGTCATATTTTTTAATGCTTTAAGTATTTATGTATAAAATCACATAGTGCTGATACCTACCTTGTTAAAGCAAAAAGTTAATAAGCCAAAGGCTTTGGGTAAATTGTCCTCATAAGTTCTATTCAAAGTGGTCTAGCCATTTATAGAGTATCAACAACTTAGTTGGTTTCCCGATAATAAAAGGTTAGCTTGACTGCTGCGAATTAATTCATCATTGTTGGAATGCCGTGCAACGACGAGATGAGGACCCATGGAGGAGCTACCTCCCCGCCATATAAAAAAGTAGTGTTTTACTGTCCGTTTAATATGTAGTTTTGAGAATTAAAGTTTAGTTATTATTTTGCAAGTCGCTCCTTATACACCCAACACTTTTCAATATTATTAGTTTAACACTCCCTTTTTTCTTACATTTCACATGAAATCTTTGATTTTCCTATAAAACTTTTTAATTTTTTATAGTTTTTTCATCTAAATTTTTATTTCATACTTTTAAATATAAATATATACATTTTATGTTATGCATAAATATTTTCATTTAATTATAATTGATTATATATTACGCTAAAATAGTAATGTTATATGTATATATCAATACAACAATAATACATAGTTAAAAAATAAGTACTACATTATTGTTTAGTTTTAATAGCAACTACATCAAATAATAATTCCAAATATAATCTACATAAAAATAAAATATTTCGATCGGCATAAAATGATAGAATATTAAATATATATGCTTGATTAAAAATAGAAGGGTATTTTTTTTTAAATTTAAGTTTTATGACTATTATGTTTGTTTCCTTAATTTTACAATTTTTCTGGAGCATTTAAAAAAAAAAAAAACTTCCAAAATCTTTCTAATGTTTATTAATTCGAAATATGTATTCGAAATGAAACTTTAATCCATAATAAAAATAAACCAAACTACTTGATATTAGTTCGAACGACCATCTAAATAGTCCCAGCCCAACAGGGCTCAAGATATTCGTTTTTCTCATTGGTCCAGGTGGAAAACAAAATCTAATCACCAAACTGCCAGCTAAGCAAGATGTCATTACCACTGAAATGAGGGGCAAATCTGTCATCACAGCAACCCACCAGCCACATTATTTATCAACAAGGTTTCTTCCGTGTCAACGACTTTCCCAGAAGACAAGCAACTTTACCTTACTTCTTCTCTGCAGCTCAATCATCTGCAATATCAAGGTGCAGTCTCTTTCCTGTTTTGTATCAGTTTTTGATTTTCTATCTATAATTCATCCGAGGTAGTTCATTTTTGGATTATGGGTTCTAAACTTGATTCTCAAGTCTGTTTAATACAGAAACATCGTAGTAATATCAGTTGTTTATGTGGATTTTCCAGATTTTAAGGTGTGAAATTGTAGTAATCATAACTTAGAAACATTGTTTCTAGAGGTCAATTCAACCGTAGGCTGCTGTCCCTTTCAAATTTTCTGTATTTTTTTTGTTATATTACTTGTAAAGGGTTGTGTTGTATATGTTGAATAGTGATTGGGGGATAATTGGAGGAGTTAGTTATATTTATGGAAATATTTACAAAATTTTGTATGGTGATATTTAGCATATAATTCATACTAGCATATAGTGCTCGTGGACCGTGACTGGCTTCGGGTTCTTGTAAAATATTGTTAAGTGATCTGATTCCTTAGTTTGTATTGGAATAATGATTTGAATGGGGCAAGCCGTTCAGCCGATAGAATTACGTTTTTGGATGTTAAGCTGAGATCATATGCTTATTGCTGGAATTAATTAATGAAAGAAGACGTGATATCAAAGGAAAACACAAAATGTTTTGTGTAATCTTTTAGACTTTTGGTGGCTGTTGATACACACCAAATGCAATGTATGGATATTGATGTGATTTATAGTATGCGGTGAGGTTGAACTTTTTGATATTAGAGCATAAGGAGATGGGCTAGTGGCCACTGCTGTCGTTGGGATGAGAATCTCATGAATTTGTTTAATTTTTTATATGATCTGATATAGGTCTTACGAGCGAAATTAAGCTTCATGGGTGATGATCCTAAAGACATACAAATATTTCCTGATTATTTTGTAGCATCAACTTCTGCTTCAAACTCTCCTCCAAGCTACAGCTACCCTCAATCGCAGGTTCGAGGTATTTGTCCTTTAGACAACTCACAAAGAAAATGAAGTCAGATTAACTTAAAATTGATTGTTGTCACGTTTTGTTGCTTTAGCTTAGGTCTAATAGCCATAGTTGGGCTCGAAGAAGATTAAGAAGTGCCACATCCATGTTGAACTTATTCAGTCTAAAAAGACTATCTTGGAGATTAGGTGCAAATGGTCAGGAAAAGGTAAAGATAATAGCTATCAGTTTAAGACAACTTTCTAGTTTATGACAACTGAAACTCTTAGAACCTGCAGGTCGTATTAAGTGCCGTGGAGGTGGAATCTCTTCGTTCGGAAATATCTGCTTTAGAAGAAAGAGAAACTCACTATAAAGCTCAGTAAGCAAAGCTTCACTATTGATCTAATCAACCCATTTCCTTTAAAAAATTTATGAATGCTCTTCATTTCACAGAAGGCAGATTTTCCTTGGGTTTGGAAATGCTTTTAAATTATTTCCCCTCACATGCGTTTGCATATGGTTTGCCTCCCCCTACCTCTGGTTTTAATTCAGGAGCATTTCAGTCTGACATTACCTTATAATCTGCAGGATTTCTTATGCAATGCTGATACTTTTGCTTTCTTGTATGCAGGTTGGAGCATATTGATGAGATATTGAGATCTGCTCGTCTATCAGGCTATCTGTTCTTACGCACGGTATCATTGATCTTTCCTGTATTGACATTTTCTTGTTTTATGAACATCTCTTTGCTATCTGTTTCTTTTACTCTCTTCTTTTTCATAGAGATGGGCAGCATTACCAGGAGAACCTCCTCCAATTGATGAAACTGAAGTTGACGATTGGCTTCCACGCTTTGTTGTTCTTCAAGGATCATGTATCTATTTGTACATGATAGCTACAGGTAGTTGATTTACCTCTTGGTTCCCGTATCTGCATGGTTTGATTTTTTGATACTTGGACGAGCTTCAAAAATTATGGTTTTAGTTTCCCACTTAAAGGGAAGCTTTTACAGTACTTCAGTATATTGTTTTACTTTCCTACTTAAATGGGAGCTTTTACAGTACTTCAGTATAATGTTTACACATTTATTTTATTAACCCATGTATAGTTTTTCCAGTTAATGATTGCATAATTCTACTCTTGTTCTTGCTTTTATTGTTTGAATCTAATGCTTTGGATTCTAAGGCCATTCAATTTGAATTTTTAATATTTTTTTTGGTTTAAGCCTTTAAAAGTTTGTATCCAATTTCGTATTGAATGTCCTTCCCACGACTTTTGTTTTTTTAATGTTGGATTTCAACTATTTCATTGTTTGTTAAATTCCATCCTGCAGATTTAAGTCCCCAGGACTCAACCTTCTATCTGATGTTGTTGAAGTTGTTCTTCTCCTTGCCTAACACGAGAAGATGAGGAAACTCGATATTGCTTTTATATCTTAACACGTCATGGGTTGCGATATGAGTGCTCAAGCACATCTAAGATACAGGTATAACGAACTCGCGCTTCATTTTTTTATTATATAACCAGTTTTCTAGAACCCTATCGTTGACGTAGTAGAGGTATCATAGTGGTGCATGCTTACTATATATACTTTTTAAAATGATGCTTTTTTCTGCAGAAAATCTTCTCAATACGCTTCCACCAATTTTTTATTAAGAATATACATATATAAATAAACAAGACGTATGGAAAAGGTTAATACAAAAATGACCTTTAGAGTGAAGATGTTGCTCTTCCTATAAAGGGATAATTACATGAACACTTTGTGAGGTTTGAGCATGTTGACAATGACCTGTAATTTTTTTAAAATTACATTGAACCATCTTCTGTTGTGTTTACTTTATTGATTTCCCTCTTGTCATCCCGGCCTGAGGGGGAACTTGTTATATAAAATATGGTTGCGAGGACTACAATGTAATTTTCAAAATCAATAGCTTCATTTTGTTTTTGATAAATATGGCTAAATTTTAGGGAATGTTGGTGATTATCCCTTTCTGGAAAACAATTTTTGCTGTAACATTTCTATGGTTGGAAAGAGTGTTATGTATAAGAAGTCAATTAAGTGAACCATTTCATAAGTTGTCAACAAGAATGAGAGGAAGCAAAAACGACTTGCTCTACGCTCTGTGCAGCGTTACAATTCAAGTCTACCTTTCAGCTTTCATGCCACTTTCTGGTGCGAGCCCTTATCAACATATCCTGTGTGTTCTTCAGGTTGATTCTTGGTTGGCAACACTGCAGATTGAGTGCAAGTTGTCGTCGGATTCTGAAAGTCTCAACAGTCCAGAGAAGTCATAGATCAATTTCCATTCATTTATACTCTCACCTGTGCATAAACCTAAATTTGAAGTTGTTGTATAGATCACTGTAAATGAATCTTGGCACCAATACTATTTGGCACATCATGTACATAAGCTGGTAAGAATAGCAATGTTGAGCTTTTCTGCATTTATACTCTATGCATTAGAATTTACCTACTGTCTAAGCTATCATTATTTAAAGTATTCAGACATGCCCTCTTGTTTTTTTAGGGGCAGTGGGGGTTCCAAATTCTGTTGCCTCTTTTATGCTGTGATTTTTGTACGTATAGCATGTATTTACAAAATTCAATAAAAATTATAACGGTATTTGTAATGAAAAGTCAGATAAATTTCATTTTGGTCCCTATATTTTGGATCAAATTGATCCGACCTTTGGCAATCGTTAAAATTGGGTTTAAAGATGTTAAGGAGGAGACTAAATAGACCAAAATTGTAAAAATCTGTGAAGATTAAGATCAAAATTCTAACAATTTAGAAATATTTGAGATCACTAGTCGTGGTGACATGCCGTTCCTGTGTACATATAATCAATAATTTTTCATATTTTAAATATATATATAATAAGAGCAAAATATATGAATTAATACATGACACTAAAAAATAAAACTAATTTATTAATTAATGTATAATCTAAAAAGTGGAATGAGTTAGTTATCTTATTACTTAAAGGACATTCTTGACTTTACAAAAAATTGGTGCGGCGGTGTCACTAACCGACGTTTGTGAGCGTAAAACTCTTCTTCTTTTTTTTTTATAATAGTATAGATAATCATGTTTTCAAAAGGTTTAGTGATCAAGATCGAGTTTGATCCGGAGTATATGAATCAAAATTGTAATTTTTCCTAAAAAGGTCCAATTCAACGTAACTATAAAATTTTTGATCTTATATTTATAAAAATTCCTAATCTTAAAATATACTTAGCGATTTTCTCGTGCTTTAATTGCTAAAAGCCTAAAAGGAAAAGACAATAAAAGCACAAAAAATCTAAATTTTTTGTGCAAAGGAATTGTGGGTGATAAAATGAAGGGGAAAGCTAAAAGGAATCTCAAAACTAATGGGCCGAAAATGTAATTTTCCGATTCTTTAGGGACCAATCTGCAATTTTTCTTTGCTTTTTCAGAGAATCAGATAGGGTGCCCTTTCTCTACCCAACGATTCGGCTAGGGTTTTTGTTTGGACTTTTACCCTACCTGGTACCAATCCAACAAAACCTTAACCATTCATCGTGAACCGTGAAGCTCCAGCTGTTACTATATCCACACCCGCGTACAAACAATTATAGCACAATATACATCTGTTCATTGCCTTCCTTGATCTGCCATTAGAAAATCTTAAGCCGCTGTCGGTGTTCATTTTCTTAAGGGTGTGTTTGCCAGGTGGAGCTGCCTATGGGACCATTAGCAGCTCTACTTTTTCAACAAGAAGTTTAAAAAAAATCAAGTGGGTATTCGTGAGGGTTTAAAATAAACGTTTGTCAGTTTTTTGCTAAAAATGTGAAAAAAATATATTTTTTTTTAAATTATTTAAATTAAATTGATTTAAACTAAAAAATATAAGCAATCCATCTACCAATATATGCAGTTTATTGGTAGAATTGTGAATATTAAGTTAAAAAAATACACTTAATTTTATTTTTTCTCCTTTTTTATTCTTAAGTTTTGTTTTCAAACGATCCAAATTTTTACTACCACTTAACAAACATTCTCAATAAAAGCTATTGTAGTTCAGAAGATATGTGATACAAATTTAAATCTAACTGAAATTGAATCTAAATGGTCACATACCAATTCTTAACCAAAAAATAATTAAAAATGGAGAATATGGTACTAATACTATAATATACTTTAAATTGTGATATCAATATTACAAGATACCTTAAAATTTGATACCAGAAATGCAATTTTATCGCTTTTTGTCTAGCCTTACTGCATGACTTAATGTTTACGTGCAGCTTACACGACTTTGTTATTAGAAGTCCCACGACGGTATAAAAAGTACAAACACATCTTTCAATAAATATTTTAAACTATTTCGAAAAACATGATACTAATAATTCAAAGTATCCTAAATTATGATACATAAAATGTAATTTTCTCATAAACATTGCAGTTTATAAAGAAAAAAACACATCAATCAAAATTAATTTCATGATAAAATACCAACAAACAAGAAAAGATTAATCCCACATAAATCACATTTTCAATCATGATGTTTTCCATTTTTATGCCTTTTTTTTATGATTTCTTTAAAGGTGAGCCAATTTAAGCAAAATACCCTCCAAAAAGTTACTGATTAAGGAGCAAGGCTGTTATTATCTTTATACGTTGGAATTTGTGCCAAACACGGTGTTAGGTGACGGAAAGCCAAAGTCAAAAAGCCACCACTGTATGCATTTCCTACTCGCTCACAGAAGTACCATTCTCTGTTTTATCAGACATCTAGCAGTAAAGGACGGAAGCTAATTAAGGTACTTGTTCTGCGAAAATGAGGTCTCAGATCTGCAGATCTGCGAGGTCTTTCCTCTCTGCTGCTTCCAAGCAGTCATCTCGTTCATTTTCCGGTAAATTGGATTTCCCCTCCTTTTTTCGGTTGGAGAAAATGGTGTGATGTGATTTGTCAGTTGCTTGTCGTGTTTGGTATTTGTTCGATGGTTATTGTTGCCTGATCTTTGAGTGAGTTGAGCTTGTTTGTGTTTGGGGGTGTTGTTGATCGAAATGTAAGTAACTTGTTGAGATGATAATTGATACTAATTTCCCACATGCAGTGATTCTGTTTTATTTCTTTGTCCAACTTACTTTAGTGGACATTATGGAGTAATTTTAGTAGTGAGAGTCACTGGATAAATTATGTTTGGTTTTCTTGTTTGTGATTATATCTCACTTGAAAAGGACTGATTTGCAAAGTTGGCTAATTGCTTCCAGAAGCTTTGCTCATTTCTGATTTGGTCCATTCCTTTCCATTTTTCTTTTATTTAATCCTGTATCTTTGTCTCGGATGTTATGGATAAGTGACAGTTCTGTTGACAAATAGTTGTCAGGGAAAAGAATTCTCCTATATGAAGATTCTGTCGACTCTATACTTAGATTCGATTAATTGTGAAAATGGTTTTTGATTTTAGAAAATTAAGGCAGTAACTAGTCGCTGAATTATTGGTGAAGCTGATTAATTCTTTGTTTAATTTATATAAACATGTTAATTATATTCCCAGAACTGAACTAAAATCCACAAAGTGAAGCTAAGAAAATCTTGTATTGCAGGAGGGCGAGCTGCAGCTGCAGCAGCTGCAGTTTCATCCCGAGGAAGAGTGTCATCTCTAGCTTCATTTGGTGCATCTGAGTCGGGAAATGCCTATAGGAGTTGGATTTATGGTGCCCTTGCCCTTCCGACAGCAGGTCTGTAGAACACAGTTTCCCCTATACATGCCTTTTAAATGATTTTCGTTCCCATATTTGCTATTTGAGCTTTTTATTTATTTTTAATGAGTATGTTCTCTATGCAAGTACATATGCCATATATTTTGGTGCACAAATTTGCCTGTCTTCTTAATTAGTGAAGTAGCAGATAGACTGCTCACATATCAATTACTGAGTAGTTAAATAATGAATTGGACCAAAAAGAAGATCAGCCTTGTCACTGAATTTGCTATGGGGCCTCCATTGCCTCTTCTACAGCAAGTATTACATCTTCTACATAGTAATAAGGTGAAATTGCTAATAAGTGTGATGAGAATTAGGTTGCATATTCTATCTCCTGATGAACTATTTGTCCACACTAGTAACAACTTTCTGTTGATCATCCTTAGATGCACTCAGGCAATATCTCTTTCCATGGATACCTGTCTATTGATACATACAAGATTAGCCCTATAAAAATCAAGCTGTGTATAGTACACATATTACCGTTTTTCCATATTATATTATTGTATTGGCTCAAATTTCAGTGGGCACCCAGTAAACCTAAGTTTTGAAGACATAAATCTAAGCTTATCCAACACGAATTCTCATTTATCTTCTTCTCCGGTTCCCTTTATATACTACAGCTATAATGCTTCAGGACCAAGAGGCACATGCTGCTGAGGTACTCATACTGATCTGCCTTGTCTTATTTCAAATGTTTCACTGTTACTTGTTTATTCTGTTCTACTGACTGACGCACATGTTTCTGTTTTTCCAAAAGATGGAGAGAACTTTTATTGCCATCAAGCCTGATGGAGTGCAAAGAGGACTGGTACTGACTGCCACACCTTTTTCTAGTGAAGATTCTTTCAGCTTAAATCAGATCACAAAGTTTGATAAGTTGGAAGACGTATTAGAATAATTGATATTATTCTGTTAATATGCCGTAAATTTTATGCTTTTCTTCTACTTTATCCCCCTACAAAATGGTACAGATGACCTTACTTGGCTACATGATCTCCATTTGATTTGGTTACATAATCTACACTTAAATCCATAAAAGAACAGGAATTATAGACTTGGATCCATCTTTCCCATTTCCTCATAGAAGGTCCTGGGCTGAGCATGCTGCATGTTTGCACACATGCTTACACAATCTGGTTGGTGTCAGATTTCAGAAATTGTTTCCCGGTTTGAACGAAAAGGTTTTAAGCTTGTGGCCATCAAGATTGTGATTCCTTCAAAGGACTTTGCCGAGAAGCATTATCACGATCTCAAGGAAAGACCTTTCTTTAATGGGTTGTGCGATTTCCTTAGCTCTGGACCAGTTGTTGCCATGGTGAGAAGAGCTCAGCTCCCATCTTCTTTTATTTATATAAATAGATTTCTAAAGATTACATAACATGCTTCTTTGTACTCCTTCAGGTCTGGGAAGGTGAAGGGGTGATCAAGTATGGCCGTAAACTCATTGGAGCCACAGATCCTCAGAAATCTGAACCTGGAACTATCAGGGAGATTTAGCTGTTGTTGTTGGAGGTATGCCAAACTAGACCTTAGGGTTTAGCTGCTAAACTAAATAATTCTTGCTGCGAGTAATAAATTCATTCTCAGTAATACTAGAACATCAAGATATGTGGTCAAAATAAAACTTTACTTTTGTTATTTGACTTTCTGTTATCCTTATTAAATATTTTCTTTACAGAAATATCATTCATGGTAGCGACGGGCCTGAGACTGCCAAGGATGAAATCAACCTATGGTTCAAACCTGAGGAGTTGGTTAGTTATACGAGCAATGCTGAGAAGTGGGTATGGTGTCAACTGATGACATTCTTTTTTTGTTATCTCTTCACAAAATTCAGTCCAACTTAGGTCTTAAACGAGGATTGGGTGAAAAAAAATGATCGGAATAATACGCTTCATGGCAACTACAGCTGAAGTCAACTACTGCAATAATGTATTACCGAACTTCTATTTCACATCTTGACTCTATACATTTTTTATCTTATTATTGATGAACTCCCCTTTCCTTTACACGATTCTTTCATTATTTCTGGATTCTGCCCGCTACCTTTAGAGTTTTAGCCACAAATTACGCGTACACAGGAAAAACAAAGAAAAATCTACTTCTGCTCACTCTACTTCGTGTAAGGTGAAAATCCCTGGATTCGTTCTGCAAGATTGATCCCCGTTGAAGTTGTCACATGCGCCTCTGTACATTACATTTCCTGTTAATATGGTTTCTTAGAGAGAGAGATGGTATGATTATAGTTTATATCTCTCTTTTCAAATAAAGAACTTCTGGCAACTTTTATGTCTCTCTTTTCAAGACTGGATATGGGAACTAATCTGGGTTCTACCATCAACAACAGAGGATATTGGTAAGTTTCCTGTTTATGATCATAGAGAGGAAATTGGGTAGATAATAGAGTCCCCACTCATGGTTATTCAATTCTTTTGGCAATTTGATATTTCACATATGATCCATGTTCGAAGGACGGTCATCTAATGCTCTCTGATTTTTTTCCCTAATAATTTTCAAATAACAATGAATTATTTATAATTATATCAAACATAATGAGATGTGGTTGTAATTTACAGTCTTTTTTTTTTTTTTTTTTTTGTTGTAGTATTTTTTAAAAAATTTTTGTTGGGTTTTCAAAACAATGGATTTTGAATACCAGGAATCAAATAAAGCTTAATCTCTACGTGGCCAAGTCGATATTAAGATTTTTCCTCTGGATCAAATATCGTATGGTTATGTGTAATTAATTGAATTATTAAGATCATCTAACTAGAATCAAAGAAAGAATTAGGGAGATGTGGAATAGAACACATTTTTTATACTCATATTCACTTGGATGATAAAAGATGATATTAGTTGGTTTTGAATTCAAGAACATCTGAACTATTATTAGGATCAAATGTTTTTTTCCTTTAAATTATCATTGCATCCAATGCTTTTTATTACTGCCTCATGATGAACATCATGACATCAGGTACCTAAAGTTTCAAAAAGAATATAATATAAGTAAAAATTAATGAATGAGCTCTCTCAAATTTACACATAATTATAAATATTTTTTCATTATTTAAAAAATTAGATATATTTCGGTCTCTAACAAATACACTATTTGTGACCATCCATGATAAAAGATATCTATTCAACGATCATCTATTTTAAAGATATATTTATAATTGTGGAAAGGCTCATGAAAAGTTAATTATCCCATAAATAAATAAATTATGGAATATAATCAACTTTCTTGGTGGGCAAGCCTCGGAGCTCACCGCTAATCTCAAACCAATAGAAAATCGCACCAACTTTAATGCGACTTCTTTACAGCATTGGAGGCCACAAGTCCGCTAAACGTTATATATACCTCAGCGTTTACCTCACAATTTTGCATCACCGCCTTTTTCTCTTGGTTTTTGCTCTGAGAGCTCTCTCTCTAATCTTCTCCTGATTTGCTCCGTTCAAACCCTAACCCTAGCTTTTCTGTGGGGAGTTCTAAAGCATCTTTAATATACAGGTAACGTTCTCTCTCTTCTTTTTCTTTTTTTTGGTGTTGTCGTTGGGTCGTAGGGTAGCGTCGTTTCCTCATAATGCCTATCGACGAGTTATATGTGTAATTTCGTATTCGAGCGCGGACGAGCGGGATTCAATTTTTCTTAATTCTTGAGTTGTAGTAGGACGTGTAGTGATTTTATTCAGCCCTAGTTTTTGGAAATGCGATTTTATGATGTATGTGAGGGCTGCACTCCAGGGGGGTTCGAAATTTTTGTGTTTTAAGACAATTTTTTTGTGTATGTTTGAATTTATTTTCCATGTTTGTCTATGTTTTTCTCCTTATCCTACCTTTCTAAGTAGAAAAAAGAAGATGATTGAGAGTTATCTTTCTGCGTTTAGTAGAAAGTTATATTAGTGTTTTTGATTTTTTTCTTGCGTGATATTTTTTTTCTTCTTCCCATCTTTTAGTATTTGAAATAATTGTGAGTATTGCTTTATCTTACTAGTCAAAGGATTGTGGTTATTGCATTACATCGGTTGATGCAATTATTTTCTACAAAAGACCAGTTTGATGTTGTTCTTGCGGCCTGAAGACTCAGTTGTTGTTCGGGTTGTACCATTGCCAGTCAATTGGGAAGCGTTATTATCAAAAGGATTTCATTAGTTGAGAAGAATACTCATGATTGCAATATATATTAGTGTTTAAAACAAAATAAATAAATAAAATTTGTTGCCTCCTCCCTCCTGTTGCAACCTTTCTTTTCTATACTATACGATATATTTTTTGGTGTCAAAATTTGTTTGAAGAGATTTGTTCTGGGTTTGTATTATGGATTTGCTTGACCTTCTTTCATGTCTTCCAGATGGCAGCTAAACCCCTGACTACTGAAGCAATTGCTCTCACTGAGAAGAAAATGGATATGACATTAGGTTTGCCCATGAGAAATCCTGAATTTTGATTTGCAGTACCAATGCTTCTTTTTACTAATTTCTTGTTTCTCTTCCAATTTGTCATGTAGATGACATCATTAAAATGTCCAAGACTAATGCCACCAAGCCTAAGAACCAACGAGTCTCAGTAAGATTCCCACTTCTGGTTTACTTGTCTACTTGATACCCATAACATTGAATTTATCTCAAATTGATCGTGCAGAATCGGGGTCAGAAATTTGTAACAACGCTGCTCAAGATAAATTTTCAAAAGCCCGAAGGTTTATGGATACAAGATCATCTCTTAGACAGGTATGTTATGGAACTTTAGAAGTCCAGTCCGTGTTTTGTATCTGTGTTTAACCACTCTTTGTCTGTCTGTCAGTATGTTATAGGATAATTTTTCATCTTGTGTCTCTGGTATGATCCTTTGTTGTCTTCTGGCAGGGAGCTCTTGCTCAAAGGAGGTCAAATTTTCAGGGAAATCAGTTCCCTCTGGCAACTGAGGCTGCTCGTAAGGCTGCTGTTGCTCCAATTCGCAATAGAGCTTTTAACCTAAGCCGGCCATTTAATGTGAATAAACCAAGGTACTTTGTTGGTTGTTCTGGCCATTAGAATTGTTTTGTTGGACATAATGACATTGCTGAAACTGAAGAAATAGTTGATAATTAGTAGCTTGCTTTGAGGCTATGGTAGTGGAATTAAGATGTTTTTGTTGGTGCAGGTAATTTGTGGTCTTTGTTGAATTTGGCATGTTCCTCTGCTTGTCTATTTTCAAAAGCATACGGTTATTCACCTGCATTTAGTTGGGGGAGGGCATTGTTGGGTGCTTCTGAAACTTCATGTTGATGTGACAAGGATGATCTTCGAGCCCTAGTATTCCTCCTCCTGGAAGTTGGTTTGCAATCCATGGATGTAGGAAGTTTCAAGTTAAAATTTGGTTGCTTGTTGAGGCCAAAGAGAGTGCCTCTGCTGTTGGATAAGTCAGCTTAAATTCTTGCATGGAAGTTTATTTGTCAACAGAGGTGGTCATGACTTGTTTGTACTGTCTGTGGTGGTGCATCTATTTGGTTTTTTGCTCCAAGTGCTGCATCTTTTTTGAGGTTATAAAGTGTTAACTGGGGTTTGTGTTGGTTGTATTGTTCTTGAAAAATTGCCTTACCTGAAGGTGTATGTATGAACTCTTGGATGATACTCTGGAATCAGTAACTTCGAAGGTTTCTGTCTCTTGTGCAATTTACCTGTAGACAACCTTCTGCAATTATGAAGAAAGAATTAAGAGGATACATAGAATTCTGCCTTCCGTCCTTAGTGTTTCGTGGAACCTAGAGTGAGCTGTCCATTTTCAACATCTCAATCAAGTAGTTTTCTTGATTTCTGTGCACTTGTGCTATCCTCTGTTTTCCATGTGGTGCTATGTGGATAATTTGAGTACCCAATTGCGGTTACTGGACGTGATGTAGTATTTGATGTGGTTGTTCTGGTTCAAATGTGATTCTATTCTCTAGAGCCTTTTGAACTTTGGAACTTCTGCACAAGCTGGTGAATTGGAGAGCGCGAGTATGAAATGCCAATTTATTTGATGACTTTGCTCTAGCCTGAAGAGCACATGTAGTCTTCTTGATTTTTTCTGTAGCGGACCATGTGACTAGGAAAGTTGTTTCTTGAGAAGGCTGTTAAAGGATCAGTGTGTCTTGGGGTTCCATTTACTTGTCAGATTGAAGTAGTTCCATCGAGTTATGCATCTCAGACTGTTCTAGGGAAGAGGCGGCATGTTTCGTTCATCTAGTGAAACGTGTTTGTCTAGGTGTTGGTTGGAATGCAACTTATAATTGAACTAAAGATGTTTCAGTTCACTATCGATCCTGGTACGGTTTGTTTTCCGTTGGTTATGGACTGCGAAATAAAATAAAAAGAGAATGGTGAGCATTCCACATTGCATCTCGGTGGTGGTTGTGTTTGAGGCAAAACAGTATCAGTCATCCAACTATGGATGCCGTCAATTTCCTGGTCAGTATTATTTCGAGTGACATGGTTATACAGATCTCCAATTTTTGTTTGTTGTGCAGGGCTGGGTCGTCAACTGTGCAAAAGGTTGCTGCAAATGGAGGTGGATTTGCTGTTAAGGTAGCATTTCTAGTTTTCAATGCCTAGTATTGATGTTGGTTAGAGATTGTATATTTCTCAGTCATTGGTTTACTTTGCATATGATATGATGGCCAGTCATCATTTATAACATTCAGAAGACCTACATCTTGCCATTTTGTTCTCTTTCCTACTTGCTGAACGATGGCTGGACAAGGCTATCGGTTGTTGTGAGCTTTCAGGATATATGAACTTTCTTCTTCGAGGATGTTAATTTAGGAATGTCTCAACTTGGGCGAGTTGTGCCAATATTATGCTGGGCTCTATGTCAGTTTGTACTAGCTGAATGCTAATTGGACCTAACTGGAGTCTTCTCCCTTTGATATGTTATGGTTGTGATGTGGATTTCATTTGATTGTTTCTGTGCAGAAACAACCGCAACAAGCCAATGTAGCACCCAAGCAGAAGCCTCAAACCTTGGACTCACTTTTTGCCAACATGAAGGAGCAGAGAATGAGGGTTTTGTCTCAACAGAACAATGGAACAAGAAGAAATGGAGGTGGCCAGCCTAGAGTGCCATGGGCAAGGAATCGTGTTCGCAACTGTGTGCTATGCCTCTTTGGTCAGACATGGAACAATGTTTTTACTTTCCGCGTGAGGTTTTTTGAAATAGGAGCCCCACTCAGACACTGCAGCTCAAATGCAATATTTAATGATATTGTCCGTCTGGTTGCTGCCAACATCGACTTTGTTATCAAGTGGTAGTTGTATAGCATTTTCTTATGGTCTAAAGGGTAAAATTCCTTTTGCTGTGTGATCCGATTTGTTGCGTTCATTTGTCAGCACATCAGTTTCACCTAGTAGTGATCGAAGTCTGTACTTGGTGCTACTTTTGATGTATTTGTAATTCGTTGCTAGCGGCCTCGAACTCGTAGCAAATATAAATTAATGTCCCAAAACTTGTTAGCTTCAAGTGGTACATATTTGTTGATACTAATATTTTGACTTGTAATGTTTGGTTGAAAAGGAGAATTTTCAGTTTGGTGATTTGCGTTGGTTAGCTGTTGCAGCCCTGGTGGAACTAATCTTATCATAAAATTTTCGGTTTGTGGAATTAGTCTTATCATAAAATTGTAAATCAAAATGTCATTTCTCTCTGCAGATAACCAATTTATCTCTGCAGATTACCAAGTCAATAGGCTGCTGGACCAAATTATTATCAAAATCTGCAAGTCATGGTCCGGCAGACTGCATGTAAACAAGGGAGAATTATAATGTTGTTTTCTAATATTTGAAGTAACTATATATAAATTTATACGATTCAAAAAATAATATTTAATATTTTCAAGGCTTGCTTGTACTTAACAAATACGGCTTTTATTAAATAAAATTAATGAATTTGATGATACTAATAAAATAGATTTTAGTATCTACTTTCAATTGATTTATTACGGAATAAATAATATATATTTTTTTGCTATGATCAAATTATATTATACATATTTACACATGAATGGATGTCGGAGGTGTATTTTCACCGTTATAAAAGTAGTTTAATCACAAAAGATCTAGTTTAATAAGTTAATGGAGATTAAGCATCGATTTTGCATTCAATTTTTTTTTTTTTTTGTTAAGATCATGATTTTAACTAATAGATTGATCTAACAATGAAAGCAAAATCAAGGATATTATATTTTCAAACAGTTGAGAATGATCTAAATAGAGCTGGTAGGAAGACTAAGATCAAGAGGGGGTGTAGCTCATATGGTAGAGCGCTCGCTTCGCATGCGAGAGGCACGGGGTTCGATTCCCCGCACCTCCATTTTTTCCCCTCTTTTCAATTAATCATCAATTTCTCCATCTATTGACTCGTACACTCATTCCTCATTCCCTCTTCTCACCACCTCTCATTCCTCATCTCCAGCTCTTTAATAATTCTCTTCAACTCTCTCTCCCTCACTCTAAATCGCGCCATCTTCAAATTATACTGATGAATCTTCAATCGTGGTGCTGCTCCTCCCCTTTACTCCCTCTCCCCACTTACTACCCTTCCAAGCACAATCTTTGTTGCTTCCTTCTTCCCGCCAAGACTATCCTTCCCTCTTCCTTTTCCGGCTTTCCTGTTTCCAAGAATTTCATTGCCGCAGCCAACAATGAGGTCTCTTCCTCCGCGTCTTCTGACCAAGGGAAGCTCCCCTCTGACCTTTTCGATGATCAACTTCTGGGCCGGGTTTCTGCCGCCACAGATGCCGCCGAGGTGTTGCTTTTGATTGCTGAGGAGCGCCGCACAAGTCGCGGAGTTGTCAGTGTTTCTGATTGTCGTTTGATTATCTCAGCGGCGCTTGACCGTGGCAATGCTGACTTGGCGCTCTCTGTGTTCTCCGCCATGCGGTCGAGCTTCGACCCTGGTAAACAAACTAGGGTCAATTCAACATAGAACACATAGATGAAAACTTAAAATATACTGTAGGAAGTGATGAATTTTGTTTACGTATGGTTGATTCTGCGTGTAATGCTAAGGAAGTTTCTTTATCTTTGTTTGTAATTTCTGTCATTTTATTATCAACTTAAATATTTTCTTACTAGAATCTACTGTTTTCTTGCCATTTGGGATTGGGATTCGCTTAAGGCCCAGGTTGGATTGACGATGCTAAGTTGGTTGAGAGATGGAAGTGGTCAAGGCCAGATGTACATACTTATACATTATTAGTCAAGGGTCTTGCAGCATCACTAAGGATTTCAGATGCCCTTAGAATGATCGACTGTGTTTGCCGAGTGGGAGTGTCTCCTGGTGAAGAGGTATTCTTCTACATGATCAAGTCAATGCCAATGTGTATGGTTAACATTGCAATATTGCATTGTAGGTTTAACACTTATCTCAAATTGTACAACCGCTGAAAAGTATTGAGGCTTGAATCACTTATTGTTGTTCTGTTAAGATCAAGCCTTTTTAACTGATGGCACATAGAGGCCTCAGGATTGAAGGCTTGGAACTAGTATTTGCTTTTGAAATGAGATCTAGGTCTCACACATTCTCGTATCATTCGATATAATTCTTTTGTACATTGATCTTTGTTGTTGAACTGCATTTTCTGTTCCTTTCATGGTTTTTATGGATGTGTAAATTTATCTTGCTAACTAATCTGCTGATATTAAGACAAACATTTGCCCATGTATCATGTCTAAATCCTTGAATTGGAGAACTTGGACATGGTTGATCATTCTGCAAACTCTGAGACAAAAGAGATTCTGAGAAATTGTTTTATTGGCTAATATCCTCTAGGGAGTGGCAGTTCATTGGAAATTGTCTTTTTATATTTGTACATTCTTTTTTGGATTAAGCTATTTTCTTGCGGGGAAGTGAGGTGATTGTGTTCATGTATGCCTAAATTGTTCCAGGTTCCCTTTGGTAAGGTTGTGAGATGCCCAAGTTGTATGATTGCCATTGCAGTCGCTCAACCACAGCAAGGTATTCAGGTATATGCATTCAGTCCCACCTGGTATGCTTAATCATCTCATAGTTTGGCACATAATCTTTAAAGTATCTGAACTGTCCAGAATAAAACTATGCTATGTGTCTAAGTACTCCTCTATTTAACTCTTTACTTAGTACTTGTCTGTAAGGTGGATAAATGAGGCATCTTTGATCTTTAGATTTCAGGAACTATTGGTAAAAGTGTTTACATATATTTGCAGAAACTGATCTATTATGAAAACATAGTTTTGCGATGGTCAATTATCAGAAAAAAAATCATGTCCTGCCTCTGCTCTTCAGTACATTATTTGTGGATTTGTCTTTGGCACACTGTGGTTGTTTGTTTTCATTTTAGTTACTTATATAGGCGCTGCAATTTGCAGCTTGTGTCATGCTCAAAGTGCCGCTACCAGTATGAACTAGTTTCAGGCAACATCGTTACAATAGAATCTGAAGAAATTAGGTAGGTTATTTTCACCTCAATTTGTATTCTTCCAGCTTTCTATGCAGTTCGTTATAATATATGCTTGTAACTGGTTCTAACTAAGAAGGATCTTTTATAGTCAATGTCAAACATGTCCGAGATCATCAAAGCCATCTTCAGCATCAACAGAAGTGTTCTAATTATTTTTTTGCTTTAGTTGATAATAGAAGAGTATAAATGTAATTGATCCTGGGATATTCACTTGTTCTAAGGATCTCCTCCTGCCGAACGCAGCATGGATGTTCCTGCATGGAAGCGAGGATTGCAATTCTTGCAAATAATGAAGCAAAAGATTCCAGCTGCCGTTCACTCTATCGTGGTACATATGCTTAGATATCCCTTTTTCATGTTTGGAATTGTACTTTATCTATATTTGTGATGTCCGAGTACATCTAGTCTTTTGTGTTTTTTACGATTTTTGGGGCAGTATCAATACCACCATTTCTCCAGTTTCTAAATTCCACTTGTGAACTGAAATTTACCTCTAACTATCTCTCCTTTAATTTAAATTCCTATATGAAAGTCTACAGTTTTGTCATTATCATTTCCTTTACCTTTTAAATTTCTATTGAAAGCCTGCACTTGTCATTCATTTGTGTTTCCTTTTATGCTTTGGGAAGCTTCATTAGATAAATTACTCCTGCTCTCTGTAGGTGGAGACCCCATCTGGTGTGGCGAGAACTCACAGGTTTGCCACTGAAACTGTTGATCTCCCTGCCCAGGAAGGAGAAAGGGTGACTGTTGCCGTAGCAGCTCCACTGAGCGCCTACAGAGAGGTTGGTCCTTTAAAGTTCAGTCCAAGAGTTCCCAATTTCTACCCTGGGGAACCCATGTGCCTGACAAATCATAGGGATGGTCGAGAATCTCGATTGCTAAGAGCGCCCCCTAAAGATGCAGGAAAATCCATGCTGAACCTATCTACCTTGCTTCCTATTCTTGCGGTGTTTGCCACTGGCGATGCTGCCTCTGGATTTTTCGACCCTAGCTTGCCTCAATTAATTGCAGCTGCTGCAGTTTCTTCACTTGTTGTGGGTGTAACTTTTAACAGTCTCGTTCTTCCTCAGCTTAACAAGGCAGGTCTCTTTGCTAAACTAGTGTTCACTGTGCCTTTACCTTTCCTCAGAACTTATCTGGTATGATATATGTTTTGTTCCTCGGGTAGTATGATGATCCTCAAGTACTGATCCTTTTCCATGAAACTTTACTCAAGTTGTGCATGAGAGCCTAAAATATTGAGCCTAGCAGCTGGCATCAGAAGATAGTCCGTGCAAATTTGACCTAATTTTCTAGGAATTCCTGTTTGAAGGATCAATTATTTAATCCTGGTATATGACATGGAGAAGTTATACATGTGAATTTATCTCACAGTTTTTCAAGCCTATAATTTAGTGTCTGCTAACTTAAAGGTATTTACTACTGACATGATTTCTTGTTTCTCTGCTATAACCAGCTTCCTCAGAGATTAGTGGATATAACATCCATAAGGCAGCAGCTGTTGTCTCAGTATGATGTACTTCAGACTCGAATCATGGAGTTGAAGAAGGCTGCTGAAACCGAGGTACTTCATGGAATAGCAATGAATTAATTGGCTATTCAGTGTAGAACAGAGTTTTTATTATAGAATATTTTATTTTAATTTGGATACACAACGGTATATATCAAAGCAATTGTTAGCGTTTCATCTACCGCTCATCTGCCAGTATGCGATGTTTATGAAATTTGTAGCAATTAATTGCAGAATTACGGAACTTATAAGAGAATCATCATTTAAGAGCTCACGTTTGATCTATCAAATACTTCCTTTATACTACCTAGTACCTACAAATGACTAATTCCAGTTTAGCTAAAATAATTGTATCGTACAATTTCTTTCTTGTTAGAAATCAGATTTTCTGAGTGTGTTCCCTTATTTCATGACATATATTCCTTTTAATAATACGGAAAGCTGGGTGGTTAACTTTCAATGGCAATCTGTTAATGATGCTTAAAATGTTGAATGATTATCCCTTACTGCTTCACAATAATGAATTTCTTCTTCTACAGGTTTGGATGCTTGCTCGCATGTGCCAGTTAGATAACAAAATCTATGCCGTTGGAGAACCTTCTTACCGGTAGGAACTCTGCACCTTTCCTATTACCTATTTGATATTTCTCAACTTTGACAATCATTGTTGATGGGATGGAGCAGAGTTTCCTTATTGTTCACTTCTTAATCAACCTTATACTTTTGGTTTTAGTGCTAGAAGAAGTAGAGTCAAAAAGGTACGGGAAGGACTGGAGAATTCCCTCAAAAATCGGGTTGAACTGATTGAAAGCTATGCTAGAGTATGTTATCAAGGCAAAAAGCATGAAATCTAAATAAGAATGATGCTTTCATGAAATTTTGTTTGAACATCATCTCATGAATAAAGCATAATTACGCTTCACAATTTTCAGATATCTTCAATGATTGAAATTGAGGTAGAACTGGAGTTGGATGTTGCTGCTGCTGAAGCAGTCGGTAATGTGGTATGTGCCATCTGCTTTGATCTGGTGGAGACGTGAGAAATTCTGGCTCCTGTCATTCTTGATCTGGCTGAGATTTTATATTCCTCCTTGGTTATCCTCCATGCAGGAAAATATTGCTGAGCAGATAGAGCAAATCATGGAAAGTGAGAATCTTGAAGAGGTATCTTATTATCTGTTTCACTTGATTCAACAAGAAAAAATGCAACCCCCACCCCCAACACACACACACCAAAGGAAAAGAAATGAAAAAATGTCTGCTCGGATATAAACGAAAAAGGCCAATTTTTCTGGTATATTATTTGATATGTGACAGTTAATCCATCATTGCAGAAATGGAGAATGCAAGCTGAGGCAAACGACGAAGCTGAAAGGCTTCTTAGTTCTGAGACAATTCCCACCGAACAGGTTTTCAACAGATAGTTGGCGAAGAAATTGGGGCAAGGCGTTTCCCGTTTTCGTACAGAATCATACACACTAACCATTCCAAGTTATTGCCTCTTGTGGAAGAAGAGGATTCGGACTCCTCTGGTATCGCAGAAGTCCACTGCTGCTTGCTTGATAGTACAAGGAAAAAACAACATCCAGCATCAATCTAATCAAGGCGCTCGATAGCATCACATGACATAAGCAGAGTCTTCTCAAACCAAAGGTTTCACGGCAAACCATTTCAGGGACGGAAATGCTTTTGCCCCCTTCTATAGTTAGAGTCTGCATGCTTACATTCATCTCTAATTTGTAAAGAAAAACGATGACTACATAAATTCATTTGTCGTGTAATCAAGTGTGTAGTGGGTAAATTCAGAACTTCTTTATACTCTACTACAACAAAGTTGGCTTCTTGCTACCTTATTTTCGCCAAGGCTGGCCAAACCATAAGTAGAAAGTTTGTGCCTACAGTTCGGAGTAGGGGACGCAAGGCGTCCATCTTGGTGGTGATACCAAATTCAAGGGTAGTGATACCAAATTCAAGGTTTTCGCACGTAAATATCAAACAGTACGAACAATTAATGTCCATCTTGATAGTGATACCAAATTCAAGATTTTCGCACGTAATGATCAAACAGTACGAACAATGATAAGTTATCATAACGTAAATTTCACTGTTGATATAGTTCAAATGTTATTATTTGATATTTTCACATTCAATTTATACAAAGAATCAAATGCAGGTGAAGTTAGGGAGCTGGCTGAAAAGTGTGGATATACTCGAGAAACTCACACTTGCTTACACTTTTGGCACAATTATTAGGTAATCAACTGACAATCCGGCCTCGATTGCGGTTGCTCTGACCAAGTGGTGCTAATATTATCATTTATGTATGTTATGAAAATACTAATTTTGATTTTTCCCAATAAATAAAATTCAAATATTGTCTATATAAAATATTTGAATCTAAAATGGAGGAAAAAAGTGAAAATATTATTATTCTGTAGAAAATGATGGAAGAAAAGAATAAAGGGTGGTGAGTGGTGAGAGATCCTTTGCTTTATGTTTGCTCCAATCCCTTGGGAATAATTCCGTTTTGACGTTTCCTGTAAATGGAGATGGCTTTCTTACACTTTTTAAGAGGTTATTATACAATTACATTAATATCATAACAAATTTTATAAGTAATACATCGATTCAATCAATATATCAATATAACTAAAAATAATAGCATAAATTACAGTAGGCGTGAGACAACATGAGCTTGCAATATACACACACTCGAATAAAATTCAAACTTATAACTTTGAACTTGTTTATAAGACTTCAACTTTAATAATTAGGTTAAGGCTCCATGGGTTCTTACCATGTACTTGGTTTGGTTGGGTGAATTGAATTGAAGGGTAGGGGTAAAGTTGGAATTTCAATATAAGGATGGTTAAATTACTTGAATATCCCTACTTACACCAAATGAAATACTTGTGAATTAACTTTAAAGAGATGGTGAAAAATAAATAATTTGGGGATATTTTGGGCACATAAAAATTTCATAAACCACTTATAATATGGCCCTCCAACTTAATTCAGTAGATTAATCCCCCTTTTTCTTTAGTTCTGAAACTTCATCATTGGAAAAAGAATCTTTAATATTTTAAAATATATTAAATTACAGGGTAAATTATATTTTGCTGTTTGAATTATGTCTGTTTTTATATTTTGGTATCTAAGTTCTTTATGGGGTTAATTTATTATCCTAACTTTGCAAAATTTATACTTTACCATATATGATTATTTTTTTATTAATAATTTTTCTTTTAGAAAAATTATCACATGTTGTGCATATGTAAAAAAATATCATATCACACAATCCTTAAATATCACACAGACATTGCATGTGATGTTTTTTGGACAAAAACTTGGTGGAAAAACATATATAAATAACAAAGTGTAAAATTTTGTAAAATTGAAATAAGTTGACAAAAAAAAAAAAAAAAGCCAAAATATAAAACAATCATAATTGAAATGGAAAAATACAATTAACCCTAAATTAAATTATACTATATGGAATATTTGTAATATGATTTATGTAATGTGGTGGCTAAGTTTTACTTTTTGTGACAGAAGTAACCACAATAGAATTTAGGGGCACCAAATTTGATATCAATGAAAGGGCAAAATCATTCATGTGAATTACAAAGAAAGGATTGCCGCATTGTTTTCGTGTAATAATTAAGGTCGAATGTTTGGTGAGATTAAATATACATTTTGACTTGTATGTTAACTTTCACGTGATTAAACTTTAATTTAAATAACATTAAATTGAATATAAAAATTCTGATCGCTGCACATCGCATAAACACTGTCCTTATTGATGGATCTTTGAGTGTCACTTCTGCTTTCTCATTTTTTTAATGGGCCTTTCCATTTTTGTTTTAAAAAAAAGTTAAAAAGCAAAGACTAACACGTCCACAACACAATTTGATGAAAATGAAAAGAACCGATCCCATGTAAAGAAAAACAAAACAAAAATAAAGGGATTCCACCTTTCAAATTTTAAAGGATAAGAAACAAAAAGACAATAAGGACCAACTTTGGAATATCGGCCAACCAGATTTTGTTTTAGGGTGTACTCATAATTATGTTATTTTGAGGGGGAAATGTTGTAATTTATCCTTTGTTTTATGGAAAAAAATTCAAGAATCCTCTTATAATATTGAAAATGTTCAAAAAAGTTCTTGAAAAAAATAAAATATCAATTATACTTTCATGATACGAAAAAATATTTAAAAGAACTCCTAAAACAAGTTGATCAGGGGGTTGTGTGAGTTATTATTCATAACATAAGGGTGATTTTTTATATTTAAATTTTCATAGGGGATTTTTTGATATTTTTAATATCACATGGGGTCAAAATGAATTTAACTCTATGTTTTATTGATAAATTTAAGGTTTCATAATTAAAAAAACATGTGTGGATCTATGTTTTTTTTATAATAATTTTTGTTATTTATTTATTTCATTTGCACGTATTTTAAATTTGAATTATTAATATAATATCCAAATAGAAAAAAAAGAATTATTAATATAATAATGACTCAGTCTTACGACTTAACAATTTTGAGCAAAACCCGTTTATTTTCTTGATGCTCATCATGTGTATATAGTTGTCCAGAAGCCATGATCCAAGCTTTCTCTACGCTGGATTTCCTCCAACACCTCTCACTCCTCCTCCTCATTGTGCTCTGTTCTTGGACATTTGTGAAGCGCAGATACGTTCCAACCATGACTATTCTTGTGACAGGGGGAGCCGGCTACATTGGGAGCCACACGGTGCTCCAGTTGCTGATGGGCGGAGACAAGGTTGTGGTGGTGGATAATCTGGACAATTCATCCGAAACTGCCATCAAGAGGGTCCAAGAACTTGCCGGCGAACGTGGCAAAAATCTCACCTTTCATAAGGTTTCGTTTTTCAGTTTTCTTTGTTGTTTTCAATCCGGGATGTGTGAACTTTTGGTGTTTTGAGTTATGGGGTTGGTGGCTTGATCTTGAAATGGACTTGGGTGGTTTTTAATCTGTGTTATATATGGCGTCTCTTAAGGATTTTGGATTTAGACGTGGGGAGATTGATTTTGTAAAGATGTGTGTTGGCGATGCTGGTGCTTGTGGCGAGTTTGTTCAGTGATCTGCATGTCCTTTTCTTGGAGCAAATTTTTTATCTTCTCACACGATTTGCTTCCTGGTGCTGATTATTGTTATTCATATATTCAGAAACCTTTGGCTTGGATTTTTAGAGTGAGATATCGTGTTAAATTTGCTAAAAAGAGTTGCATGCTATACTAGGCCTTGTGAGATTGTATGTTCTTCAGTGAGGCTACTTTTTAATTTTCATTTCTGTGATTTTTTGTTGATTGCAGATTGATCTCCGCGATAAGCCTGCACTTGAGAAGCTTTTTGCTTCCCAAAAGTAAGTTGTGAACTTATGTTGTTTAATTCTTCTCAACCATTTCTAGTTTTGATTGGGCAAGAATGCTTGATTATGAGAGCGATATGCTTGTTTTTTATCCTAGTTTTTATTATGAAAAATTGATATAAATATTATGGACAAATACTTATTTTCCTCAAAGTTGTGACCACAAGGATCATATCCAGATATTCTCCAGATATCCCCAACTTCCTGGACAAGAAAGCATGATAATTTGGATGACTGATATGAAGCACCTTGTTTATCTTCAAATTTCTTCTCCTGTTCCAAGATGCTGTATCGGAGAGAAAACTAATCTTTGTGTTTTTTTTAACTGGAACATGGTGTCTGATAAACTTTCTCATAAATATTTTACGGCGCCTTTCTTGTAACTATATACGATTTTAGACCCTAGGATTTCTGAGCAGAGCGTAAGGGTTGTATGCATTTGTATTATCTCCTCCTATTACACTGAGGTCGCAGTGGTTATAAGCTATTTTAGCAGCAGAGATTGAAATATATAGAACACTAGGATTTCTTTTCAGTTATTTCCTTATACTACATTGAGGATCTACTAGCAACAACCTATTTTTGTCGACAGAGATTTGAGTCACCTCGGTCCTCAGTGGAGGAAACAATGCCTTTTATGTTCACAATATTAAAGACAGTTTTTGTACGTATTTTATCTGTCTGTGGCATTTAAACTTGTTGATATTCACATTTGCTTCTGATGTTGTACACAATGAAGGTTCAACGCCGTCATTCACTTTGCTGGACTAAAAGCAGTTGGAGAAAGTGTGCAGAAACCCTTGATGTATTATGACAATAACCTTGTTGGTACAATTGTTCTGCTAGAAGTTATGGCTGCCCATGGATGTAAAAACGTACTAGTCTGATTTTTGCTGCTGCCCCATACTTTGGTCTTCTATTTGCACTCTCTTTCTTAACTGACCTTACTACATTCTGAACTTTCAGCTCGTGTTTTCATCCTCGGCTACTGTGTATGGTTGGCCGAAAACGGTCCCATGCACAGAGGAGTTTCCTATTGGTGCTACGAATCCTTATGGTCGGACAAAGGTAATATTGTGATTAGCATTCGTTCTCTCTGTCCTCCATGGTTTAGATTAGCATTTGTTCTCTCTATCCTGCATGGTTTGTTACTGTTCTTTTGCATGAGTTGCTACTGTTGTGCTATCAGCAAGGTCGGCTAACGATGAAATTTTCCAGCTTTTCATTGAAGAGATGTGCCGTGACCTTTACCAGTCCGACAAAACATGGAAAATCATTTTGCTGAGGTACTTCAACCCAGTTGGTGCACATCAGAGTGGTTATATTGGTGAAGATCCTCGAGGAATCCCAAACAATCTTATGCCGTTTGTACAACAAGTGGCTGTTGGAAGGCGAAATGCCCTTACAGTTTTTGGATCTGACTACGGGACGAAGGATGGAACAGGGGTGAGTACCTTAGTCAGCTCTAGTGGGAAATGAGATACACAGTTTCAGCAGTTATGGTCTGTTTTACAAACACTTCTCAATTGTTTAATATTCAATTTAATCTCATTTGAACTTCTACCTCAAAAAGCTAAATTAGAGCAAGATATTGTGCATGAAAATTTACACCAACATACATTCAATCTTATTACATCCTTTTAGCTTTTACCTCAATTGTGTTTGAATATATAATTTTCAGGTACGTGATTACATCCATGTCGTGGATTTAGCAGATGGCCATCTTGCTGCTTTGGCCAAGCTCTCTGATCCTTCTGTAGGTATGAACTCTAAGTGGCCTTTGTCTCTCTGTTTTTTTCCTTCAGCTGATGCACATTGGTTTGCATTATCACGTACTGTTGATATTTGCCGTGGGACCTTCTCTGTAAGTATATTTTTGCTTAATTTACTTGTCGAGAAGTTGATGACCATGACAAGCACCGTGCACGCTATTTTACATAAACCACCTGTAGCGTCCAAACCCGAAAACATACTTTGCCTTTGATAATTCACTACCGTTCTCTTCTCAACTTAATTTCTTGTGCCTGTTAAATCGGATATGTCTGAACTGCAGGCTGTGAGGTGTACAATCTTGGGACAGGGAAAGGTACATCCGTCTTGGAAATGGTATCAGCGTTCGAGAAAGCTTCTGGAAAGGTGAGTTCTTGAAATCACATAACAGATGGAATAAAATTTAACGGTCGTTGCATTAGCACACTTGTGGCTATCAAGTAAAGAACACGTTACATATGATGACCTTAAAATACTTGTGCTACATCTTTTGCTGGTTTAGAAAATCCCATTGGTGATGGCTGCACGACGACCTGGTGATGCTGAGACCGTATATGCTGAAACAGACAAAGCCGAACGCGAGCTGAAGTGGAAGTAAGCATTGAACTTTTTCCCAGCATTTCATTTCATGAAGTCACATAGTATAACATAAACAACAGACATGCATTGTTTTGCCCTTTCGGGCTCTCAGACAAGACCCTTTTTTCAATCATTTTGTCGTGCCATTTTCACAAACTTATTCAAGAATCACTACCCTATGTCTGAAAACATCTTTCGTTGTGTTTGAAGGGCTAAATACGGGGTCGATGAGATGTGCCGAGACCAATGGAACTGGGCTAGCAAGAACCCCTACGGGTACGAGGCTGCCACCAAGTGATGTCGGGGCCGAAGGGCGTCAGAAGTTGAGGCGGAAATCCACCATGGTTTAGCTCTTTTAACAGGAATTCTGGAAATGTTGCAGGCATCCCCTTCCCCCCAAAGTTTGTTAAACAAGAAAAATAAATGCCAAGACAATTAAGGCGTTGTAATCTTGCTTTCTCAATATAGTTTATAGCTTCTGTTTTCAGAAAATTTAGTATAGCTTCAAACAATTCCGACACTTCTGGTTGGTCCATTTATACCAATAAAGGATTGTTTTGCCCATGTGAAATTCTTTTTTTGTTTTACTAATCAGCACGTAATACTTGCCGTATATAATTAAATAAATATAATATAAATTCAAATATAAAAATTAATATATGATTAAAAGCGAAATAAATTATGAATATGAGTGAAAATATAAGATAAATATGATAGTATATTGATGGTTAAAAAATGTTGCGAACCATTTGAAATAAATAAATAAATATACGGGTGTAATTATTTAAAGATATATTTGGTATTTTAAAATTTACAACTATTGTATTACAAACCACCGGTTGTGATCAAGAAGTGAGGGTTTTTTTTTTCTATACTAGCAGTCTTGACGTACTGTCCCAATAATTTCATATTTCTTCCATACAATTTTTAATTTATTTATTGTTTCATTAATGTGAATATATTCACAATAAACATTATTAATAAAAATAAATTAATTATAATATATTTATGTATTAATAATTATGGCTCCATGTTGTGTATGCCATAGATAGATACTAATTACATTTTACTTGATCTCGGTGCAATTGCGAGGGTACGATGTCGTTTTCACTGAGGGGCCACCTAAATTTGCACGGATCTAAAGCTGGTGCGCACAGTACAACGGCAGGGACGCTTCAAATCCCAAGTCTCGACTCTCTTCTCTGAAGATCAATGCATCTCTTCTTCCCCCAGCTGCAAAGTTAACAGGTTCTCTCTTTTCCTGTTTTCCCTCTACAAGTTCATAATTTTCGCGGGTGGCTTGTTTCTTTCTGCTTAACCCCTTTATACAACTTTGCTTTTGCTTTCATTTTTGTGTTTTTCTGGGATTTCTGTGAATCTGATTTATGGAAATCTTGAATGTTGTGTTTTCACGTTTCTTATGTTCGATCTTTTGGTTTCGCGTGCATGGAATGCGTGTTTGCAGGTGTTTGTTTAGTATTTGAGATACCCATTGCGCTGAATCTGTTTTTATTGGCTTGGGAGTTGGGACTGAAGCATTTCAGGTTATACTGTTCGAATTCTGACCGAAATACTCATGGAATTTACTTAGGGCAATAAAAGAGAACGACGAAAATGTTGGATGCCAAATTGAGTGAAGTAATGGAGGATTGTATTGTTTGAGCAAGAATATTGTTTACTAGCTGATGAGATACTAAACCCAGTGCTGAAGCAAGTGATTGGAAGCCTTGGAAGTTGCTGAATACTTGCCAAGTTGTTGGTTTTACTGAGAGTTTAGGAATGGGTGGGAGTGTTTACCAATGCAGTTGAAGATTCTCCAAGACACAGTTGAAACACAATACTCCAATGAAACTCTCTGTGCTATCTGAATATAATGTTCATTTATGTAAGCTCATGCATAATCTTGGCATTTTGGCTTGAGCAAATTGTTTCACATCAACATTGATTTCGGAGATGCTTGTGGTTCTCCCTTTTTCTTGAGGCAACTCCCAAGAATTTCATAGCATATGCAATCTGCAAAGGTTTACATTGTGATTGACTTGGTTGTTGACTGTTATTTGTTAGCTCATTGGTAAGAGTTCAGTGTGCATGTCTCTCTTGTGATTTACATCGTGATTGACTTGGTTTATGACTGTTATTTGCTCATGTATGTTGTAGTAGAATGCTTTTCTTTGCGATTGTGCAGATATATAAGTATATCCATAATGGCTGGTTACTGTCATTTGTGAACATTTTGTAGATTCAAGGATAAAGAATATAATCATCAAAACAAATCATGGCATCAGAAAGCAAAAACCTTGACCTTTCAGTACCTGTGGCATCAGAAAGGGAAATATATGGCCTTTCAGGACCTTTGCACTTGACAACAGTTGACTGGTAAGACCTTACACTATGAGAATATTGATGCTTAGGTCTGCCAAGATTGCGTATCAAATGATGCTTGTCATGGGTTGTAGTTGGTCTTAATGATCTTGATTGTGATTGTCAATAGGTTAGCAACTAGTTTAAAGCAATGTGGGGGTTCTTTCTGAGAGAAATATGTCTATAATCAGTTGAATTTTTTCTAAACTGTTTTTCTGTCAGCTTAAATGAGGTTGTCGGCTGATTAATATGCAATGGCAGTCTGAAGGGACTAAAATGTAGACTTGATCTTTTACATTAATGTGTAACTCTTGCTTTTACACCACAACTTTGCCGTTGAATCATCACAGTTAAAAGCCATGATTCCTGTACCATTATTTGCAGGACGAATCCCAATCACCAAAGGTCTGTTGCAGCTAGTTTGGTCCAGGGTGTATACATATTGGAACGAGATCGCCAGGAAAAACGAGAAGGGAACCGAGCTCTTGCTCCTCCTTGGTGGGAAGCGTTCCATTTTCAGTTGTACAGGTTGCTTATCGATGATGCTGATTCCTGTGTGTTTGGTGCTATATACCAGCTCACCTCTGTCCCATCAGACAGCAACCATTCAGCCGATCAAGCCCCACGCTATGTCATTGCTTTTCGAGGCACCATAACCAAAGGAGATGCATTTTCACGAGACGTTGAACTGGACATCCACATCATAAGAAACGGGCTTCACCAGACGTCTCGTTTTGAAACAGCGATACAAGCTGTGAGACATGTAGTTGCAACATTTGGTAGTTCCAATGTCTGGTTAGCGGGTCATTCCCTCGGGGCCGCCATGGCAATGCTTGCAGGGAAGAATATGGCAAAGACTGGTGTATTTCTCGAGGCCTTTTTGTTTAATCCGCCCTTCTTTTCAGCCCCAATCGAGAGAATAAAGGATAAGAAAGTAAAGCATGGCATTCGATTTGCAGGCAGTGTGATAACCGCTGGGCTTGCCCTCGCCATGAAGCATAACCATCAAGCAAACCGGTCAGGAGGTACTTTTGTTGCCTTGTCTGCATGGTTGCCGTGTCTATTTGTGAATCGAGCTGATCACATCTGCTCAGAGTATGTTGGGTACTTTGAACACAGAAAACGGATGGAGGAGATGGGAGCAGGAGCTGTGGAGAGGCTGGCCACCCAACACTCAATTGGAGGTCTTCTGTTGAACGCAATGGGCAAGCCGTCAGAAGAGCCCCTGCATCTAATTCCATCAGCAAGCCTAACAGTGAACCTCACACCGGTACGAGACTTCAAAGAAGCTCATGGCATCCATCAATGGTGGAGACCTGATCTGCTCTTGGAATCCAAAATTTACAACTATAGGTGATAGATTTCTTTCATTTGTAAATTGTTTTTATTGACTTCTTCCTATTTAGTTTGTTGGGATGAACTGCTTAAGGCAGCAATGCATAAAGATTGATCATCGATACATGTCTGAGCAATTTCTACACTCCAAAAGTAACAAAGATGAGAGAGCCAAAAGCAACCATGGAGTTTTGAGAGATTTCATAAAAAATATATCATTGCTTGGGATGAGGCCCTACGGAACATCATAAAATCAACTTCTGTGATTGCTCCAGCAGTTGCTCTGAAGTATATGGGCCGTTGGATGAAATTCATCCCACGATTCTCACCATATATGATTTGAAGCATTTCACAAGTCATATAATAAGTGATACCCCTAAACAATAAGAGGGAAGCCCAACGGGTTAGGCCCGGATATCCGTTGGGCAGAAGGCCCTCCCTGCCAAGGATTAGGCTTAGGCCCAGAGGTCTCAACCGCCTACTCACATGGCTGCTGTCCTAACTACAAGGCGGCTTGACGGACACGTGGCCAGAATACCCTGGGCGGGGTGGGGTCGGGTTGGGTTGACGTTGAACTTTGACTCGTTGAGGATGGAAAGTAGAGATGGGTTGACGTTGAACTTTGAGTCGTTGAGGATGGAAAGTAGGATAGATAGTAGATTGTGGGTTCGACTCTCTATACATTCCATGCGTGCACATATCTAATTTTTTATTATATTTATTTGATTAAATAAAAAAATAATTAAGTTGACTTTAAATGTATAGATGAATACAAATATTGTTAATAAAATTAATTAATAAAAAAATGATTATTCGTGAAAGAAATAAATATAATTAAGGGTTTTGATCAACTATAGTAGTTAATAGTTATTATAGGATCTCCGAGTTGATAAATAGTAAAATTATTTTGTTATATATATAAAATTAAAATTATATGTACAAAATTTATATCACATAAAATTGAAGGAACATTTTATTCATATATTTTATATTAAGTGAAATATAAAATACTATATTAAAAAAAAAAGTGTTCTTTTTTCATTTATAGGGAATCTTTAGTTGAAATTTACACACAAAGTAAATGACCATATTGACCCTAGAATTTGGGGAATCTTTGAAAAATCTTCCCCATTCTCACTGCTCAATCCACCATAAATGCCAAGAGAATTTTCTTCCTCAGCAATTATTTTCAACCACAATTTTTCTATAAGAAAATTGCTAATATTTTCCTTCCCCCTAAGTCTGAAAACTAGAGAAAATGAAAAACAAAAATTATGAGTTTATAGTAATTGGATTGAGGGGAAAATGTTTTATCACAAAGAATAATTACCATAACATATAAAAAGAATTTGTGTGTATGCCGAACTATACACGATAATAATCTTAATATAGCTACTCTTTAATTTTACTAGTGATTGCTTTTTTACGTCGTGTAGTTATTGTATAATTCAAGAAAGATGATCAATTGCATAGTGAATGTATCATATCTGTTACGTAATTGATTTGATTCGACTAAACTTAATGTGAGTGAAAATTTTCGCTACTGTAATCTTAATCCATTAACAATCATTTGTCCAACAAGACCATTGTGGTTGAAAATACTAAGGGTTAATTACACTTAGACCCTCTTTAAAAATGAGAAATTATACTTTCTTCTAAATAAATTTTAAAATTATACTTACACATCTTCTGAAATTTCATCGTTTACACCTGATCCCATTTGTTAGAATTTAGACAAAAAATATTGGTGTCAGCAAAAATAAAAAAATGCACAAAATTTTAATTTACCTTTCATTTTACGTTTTCAAATAATACTTTTGTACTTATGAAGATAGAATGAAATTATGTTAACTTCACTCCATATATAGATATTATATTTATTCTTTTATAAGTACAAAAATATACATAGAACGTTAAATGAGTGACAAAATTTAAAAAGTTTGTATCTTTTTTGCTAACATCAGTGTTTTCCGTCCAAATTCTAATGAAAAATGAATCAGGTGTAAACAAAGACTTTTTGGAGGAGGAGTAATTATAATTCAAAACTTTTATTAGAAAAGCATATTTAATATTTTGTAGGGGGTCTAAGTACGTACAATTGACCCTTATATTAACTAAAACTTGACAATATAATCTCTTCATAGAATTTATATAGAACAAAAATATATAACATTTACGACATTGTAATTAATAAAAATGCTTATATATTATTATAAAACAATTAAATGTGTTATGAATGATCAAATTCCAAAAGAAAAATGAAATTAGAGAAATTACAAATTTAAATTATTTAAAAAAAAAAAGATTATAAAATTCAGTCAAACTCTCCTGATCTCCAGGTAACCAATCCGGCAAGGCCACCAAATTTGACTGTGACGAACATTTAATAGAAGATTTAAGAGCTCAACTACCGGCACTGGCTCAGCTTCCCCGGCAGCAAATTAATGGCAGTCTTTTGAATCCAGAAATACGAGGTAACCAAAAAATGGACTGAATGCCGTACGAGTGTCTGTACGCATATGCTACAGAGTATAACTACAGCAGCCTGTGAAGATGAAAACATTTCAGAGTCGTGCTTCTTAGGACTCGCATTCCCGATTTTATTAATATTCTCACAGTCTCTTCTTATAAAGTTGCTATTACTTGTAAAGTTGTTTTCTAGCTCTCAGCACTTTATTAGTAGGATAGAAAACGTTTTTTGTTTAGCTTGTGCAGTTAGCAATTAGTTAGAGGTGGTTAAGTCTTGTTGATCACCGTTACTTTCTTCTTTGTTGTATTTATACACCAACAGACTATTATCTCTATAATCATTTTTCTGCAATTAATGAAAATTCTCTCACATACAGCAATGAATACTTTCTCTTGTGCTTCCTTCACTATGAAATTACTCTTTTTGCTACATGGTATCAGAGCCTTCTTGTGAAGGTCTCTGCATACCCTTGGCCGTATAAATTTTTGTTTTGCAATTGATCAATGACGACTGAAGGCGAGAATCGCCAAAATATGGCTACTGCAAATACATCTGAACGAAGAGAGCCAGAGTTTTTGCAGCTCCATGGAGGAGACCATCCAGGGATGGTTCTAGTGAGTGCTCCGTTTGACGGAACAGATTTTCTGGCCTGGAAGAGGTCAGTTGTGATCGCGCTTCGTGCGAAAATGAAGCTCGGCTTCATTGATGGAAGGTATGTTATACCAGATAGAGCCTCTGATGCTTATGAAACGTGGATTCGTGTAGATTCGATGGTCACTTCTTGGATTTTAAATGCTATGACGAAGAGAATTTCGAAGGCTTTTTTATACACAAAATCTTCTAGGCAATTATGGTTGGATCTCGAAGAGAGATATGGAGAGAACAATGGACCACTTGTGTACCAGCTGCGTCGTGCAATTGCTTCAGTCACGCAGGGTACATCTACCGTTGTGGATTATTTCAATAATTTGATTGCACTTTGGGATGAGCTAGAGTGTCTCATGCCAACTAAGACTTGCACTTGTGGTTTATGCACATGTGGTTTTACAAGATAACAGCAGAGGAAGATAATCTCACCAAGTTGGTACAGTTCTTGATGGGATTAGACGACAGCTTTGATGGAATACGAAATCAGATTCTCGTTATGGACCCCTTTCCAAGTATTAACAAAGCGTACTCTATGGTTCTTAGAGTTGAGAGGCAGCGGATGGTAAATATGCAGAACAATGATAACTCTGAAGGTGTTGCTTTACACACAAAATGGACTAATAACAGAGGAGTGAATGGACAGAGGAATGGTCATAAAGGCAAGGGGTTAATTGACAAAAGATCACTCACATGCTCGAATTGCGGAAAGACGGGACACTCAAGAGAAACTTGTTTTAAGTTACATGGTGTTCCTGACTGGTATAGAGATTTGAAAGATCAGAAAAGAAAAGAAGGGACACAGACTAGAGGTTTTAATGTGATGGCTAGAGACGGTGCAGAAAATGTTACTGAGTTTGGTGAAGCTATGAAACAGGTTACAGAGTTTCTAAAGCTGATGAAAGGGCAATTGCCAGCAACAACGACAGATCCACTGCAAATAAACTTTGCACAAGGAGAAGATTTTGCAGGTATAGGTGCATCTCGTGATTCTTTCATTAATGATTTTGGCTCTTGGATTGTTGACACAGGCGCCACTAACCACATGTGTGCAGACTCATCATTGTTTACACACACTCATACACTTATAAACAAATCTGTGGTTCACCTACCTGATGGCTCTTCACAACCAGTTAAACTGACTGGTGCTGTTCGTTTACATAATAATCTCATCTTACGGGATGTCTTATGTATACCTTCTTTCAAATATAACCTCCTTTCCGTTCACAAGCTTTGCACATCTAATTCTGTATCTGTCCTCTTCTCATCTTCTCATTGTTGGTTAGGACCAGAAGACTAAGACGATCTTGGCTGTTGGTAAAGTTCTGGCAGGGCTATACATCATTGACAGCTCCTCTTTTGATTCTTCTGTCATCGAATGTCATTCTATTCCTGTTGCTATTCCTAATTCTTTACACTGTAATATGTCCAGTAAATCTACCAATACTCTATTGTGGCATAAAAGACTTGGCCACCCTTCATTTCCTGTTATTCAACATATTCAGTCAATAAAAGACCCTCAATTGTGGAATCTGTGTGATATATGTCCTATCGCTAAACAACAAAGGCTTCCTTTTCCTACTCATGACGTTACAAGTAAACAATGCTTCGAACTCTTACATTTGGATGTCTGGGGTCCTTATAAAACTCCCACATTAACCAATTGCCATTATTTCCTTACCATTGTAGACGATTTTAGCAAAGCCGTATGGATTTTTCTTTTACGAGACTATTTTTCCTTTTGCTACAGATTCGACAGTTGCACCCAATCCTGTACCTGACTATCTACCCTCCTCCTCTCCTACAATCTTGCTCCTACACAATCTACTGATCTTACTCCTTCCCCTCCTGCCTCTCCTTCTCCTGTTCCAACACTTAGGAGGTCTCATAGACAACATGTTCCACCTCACTGGTTACAAGACTTTGTCTGCAATCATATATCTTCATGTCCCCATCTTTGTGACATTCTTTTTTTTAGTTCTGCACATATGTTGTTCTTGGCGCAGGTGAATGCGGTACAGGAGCCCAAATCCTTCTTGGAGGCCACTAAGCATGCACATGGAGGGAGGCTATGGGTAAAGAGATTGAGGCTCTTGAACGCAATGATACTTGGGATCTCACTGAACTTCCAAGGGCAAGAGGGCTATCGGTTCTCGATGGGTGTACAAAGTGAAGCTAAACCAAGATGGTTCTGTTGACAGATTTAAAGCTCGTCTTGTGGCCAAGGGGTATACTCAAATAGAGGGAGTAGACTACTTTGACAGTTTTTCACCTGTGGTAACGGTGAGATTGTTCATTGCTATTGCTACAGCTTACAGTTGGCCTCCTCCAACTCGATGTTAATAATGCTTTCCTTCACGGTCAGCTTGATGAGGAAGTTTACATGACCCCCTGAGGGGTATGAAAAGGCTCATCCTGGTATGGTTTGCAAGTTAAAAAAGTCCCTTTACGGTTTGAAGCAGGCGTCGCGCCAGTGGAATATTGAACTTACCTCTAAGCTTGAGGCTTATGGATTCAAACAATCTCCTCACGATCATTGCTTATTCACCATGCGTTCTGACTCCTGTTTCTTGGCTTTAATTGTCTATGTTGATGACGTGCTTCTCACAGGTTCCTCAATTGATGATCTGGTTGCTGTCAAAACATATTTGGACGATCTTTTCACTATTAAAGATCTCGGCCATGCTAAGTACTTCTTGGGGCTGGAGCTGGCCCGTTCTTCTCATGGGACGTATGTTACACAACATAAGTATCTACAAGACATTGTTCACGATTGTCACCTACAGGATGCGAAGGCTGCTGCCACTCCTCTGCCTCCTGGTCTTAAGTTGGATACTGATTCTGGTGCTCTTTTGGAATCCCCTGATCGTTCGACGGCTGATTGGACGCTTACTGTATTTGGGTTTCTCTCGCCCAGATATTTCGTTTGCCGTGCAACAGCTCAGTCAGTACATTCAACACCCTCGTCAGCCTCACTGGGACGCTGCTCTTTACTTAGTCCGTTATTTGAAGGGGTCTTCTCGTCTTGGTCTTTTCTTTCCCGTTGGTTCTTCATTTCAGCTTTCTGCATATTCCGATTCAGACTGGGCCTCTTGTGTTGACTCCAGACGTTCTCTTACAGGTTATTGCATTTTCTTGGGTGATTCCTTGGTCTCTTGGAAAACAAAAAAACAGCCTACGGTTTCTCGTTCCTCTGCCGAAGCTGAGTATCGCAGCATGGGCACTACCGTTTGTGAATTGCTCTGGATTAGCTATCTTTTGCACGAGTTTGGTATCTCTGTGACATCTCCCATTCCCTTCCATTGTGACAATAAGGCCGCAATTCATATCACTGAAAACCCAGTCTTTCACGAACGGACTAAGCACCTTGACATCGACTGTCATCTTGTTCGTGACCATTTTAAACGAGGTTTCATCCTTCCTCGCCATGTTCCCAGTCACCAGCAGGTTGCAGACATGTTCACCAAATCTTTACCTGCTGTTTCTTTTAGCCGTCTTCTTTCCAAGTTGGGTATGATCTCTCATGCTCCAACTTGAGGGGGGATGTACGCATATGCTACAGAGTATAACTACAGCAGCCTGTGAAGATGAAAACATTTCAGAGTCGTGCTTCTTAGGACTCGCATTCCCGATTTTATTAATATTCTCACAGTCTCTTCTTATAAAGTTGCTATTACTTGTAAAGTTGTTTTCTAGCTCTCAGCACTTTATTAGTAGGATAGAAAACGTTTTTTGTTTAGCTTGTGCAGTTAGCAATTAGTTAGAGGTGGTTAAGTCTTGTTGATCACCGTTACTTTCTTCTTTGTTGTATTTATACACCAACAGACTATTATCTCTATAATCATTTTTCTGCAATTAATGAAAATTCTCTCACATACAGCAATGAATACTTTCTCTGTGCTTCCTTCACTATGAAATTACTCTTTTTGCTACAGTGTCACATCAATAAGCTCAACTACCGACAGTAATTTTTAAAATTTCACTTCATCCCTTCACAATTTTGTCTGAATTTTGTTTTGTCTGAGAAATCAAATTTCAATTTTAATCTAATAGGTTGGGTGTCAATTAAGATGAATTGTTAAAGAAGAAAGAATATATTTAAATTCATTTTGATTTTTTGTGATATGAAAAAATATCAAAAAAAATTTAAATATAAAAAGTTATCCTTATATTATGCAAAATGACTTACACAATCCTCTGATCAACCTGGGTTTAGGGGGTTTTTTGAGTTTTTTTTTTTCGTATCATAGGGGTGTAATTGATACTTTATTTTTCTCAAATTTTTTTTTGAACATTTCAAATATTGCAGGAGTTTCTTGAATCTTTCCCAGAAAGAATGTATTGTCGTACTGCATACGTCTACAATTTCTCTCTCTTACCTTATCAGCATTTTTCAGTTTTAAGGGTTTGTCAAACGATTTGTAAACAAAGACTCACCTCCTCTTTCTCTCTCAAGATTAAGGGTTTCGCTCTTCTCCTCTGCCATCGGCGCAGGCAGGTGAAGCTAACAGGCTCTTCTTTTCCCTCTACATCTTGTATTATTATGAATCTGATTGCATGCCTTGGTATGCATGTGCTGAATCGGCTGATTTCGATTGGCTTGGACCGAATCATTTTCGATCATGGTTTAAAATTTTCATACGTTTTCATCGAAACTATGAAAAAGTTTTTTATTTTTTATTGATGAAAACGAAAATACATGATAATTTAAAAAATATCTAGTTTTCTTCGAAATACTTCAATTTTTCATACGAAATCTTTGAGTTTCTTAGGAAACTATTTATTGTTCCTAACTTTTTTGTGAAATTTATTTCATACTTTTAGCTACGTATATATAAATTCTTGTGTCATGCATAAATATTTCATTTAATATTAAACTAAATTAGTATTGTTATATTAATGTACGAAATGAAGATCTCATTATAACACATAGTTAGAATAAATACTGTATTATTATATAGTTTCAATAGCAACTACATCAAATAATAACTCTAATTACATGATTATATTGCATAAAATAAATTATATTTGTGGGCGTAAATGATACAATATTAAACTCGATATGCTTGCATTTAAATCGAGATAAATTACAATAGACCAATATTAATAAATTACAAAATCGAGATAAATTCAAATAAGAGTGAAACCTTAAGACTTAGTAAAAAATGAATGAAACTAAGTATGAAAATATTTAATTTTCACTTAAAATTCTTATCTATTTGGACTTGCTTTCAATTTTGAGTTGATGATTTTTTTTCACAACTCCAGTTCAAATTAATTTTGTTTATTTGTTTCATATATTAATTGAGTTTAACTAATCTTAATTTTATTTTTATTTTGTAAACTATCAGGTTAAACGTTAATTAATTTCATCAAAAAGTTAATTTAGAGTCTCCCCATGAACAAAGATTTTTTTTTTTTTTTTGACAAAATGGTTAAAGCATCATTAATGCCTAAAATATATAAATAAAACAATATTGAAATAGTTGTACGAAATCTAAGAATTTTAAGATATTAGTAAGCCTATATAGTTGATTGATTTAATAACAAATTACAAATTTAATTAATATAAATATACAATTTTAAATTTATAGCATTGATTTGGATTAAGTAATCTAGGCAATTTATCTAATAGTTAAATTTAAACCTTAAATTCAAATTAAATCTAAGATTCTTAAATAACGTTATAAATGTCATTTTAAAATTGAAACTAATAAAAAAAATCGCGTGAACTACACGTTGTATGAGTTGTAGATTGCTCCATTTTGGAAAAGATAAAGAGATAAATTTTTTTTTTTCATAAAAGTATAATTTACTCATTTGTAATATCACGTGTGGATAAATTCCATTAAATCCATGAACATTTTTGCAGACTCAAGGTAGCAAATTAATCATGCCTGAGAAAGAGGACACATTTCACCTTTCAGGACCTGTGCACTTGAAAACAGTTGACTGGTAAGATCTTACACTACGAGGATTTATGATGTTTTCTACTCCCAACTAAGGTTGTGCTACAATTTGAAGTTTTAAAACTTCAAAATAATTTTAATTTTAATTTTCATTATTAAAAATGTGTAACACCCTTTTTAATTTTGTAACGCCCCACTAATGGTCATTATTTCTATTTTAATTTTTGGGTGTTACATGTCCTATCCTAACACTATAAATAGGTGGTCCTAGAGGTCTAGAAACACACACAATTCACTCTTGCATTTCAATTCTCACATTTCTATTCCTCCTACTATATACTTTTGGGCAATTTGATAAGGTCTAGTTCTCTAGTCTTCTTGTGAACGTGCTCACAATAGAAGACGTCGGTTGAGGCCTTTTTGGGTTTTATCATGGGGTGGTGGTGAGCCGATAGTACCTGCACGGAGGGAGGCCATCACGATCTTAGGACAGCGTCAAGTGACGTGACTCCTACAGGCCAGCCGTTTTAAACTTATTTACATATATCACATGCATGATTTATTTTAATTTGTCAAAATTATTTCAACATTAAACTAGAATTTTCACAACAATCTAAGATCGTGATATTTTAATTCTTAAGTAGTTAGATTTAAAGCTACATATCTTATTTCTCTCTATTTCCACTTAATTTTGCTTTGAAATATTTGTTCGTTATTGTCCTCATCATTGTGATAAACTTGATCATATCGATATTGCATGTGGCTAAGTTAATAGTTGTATATATTGAAGTTAATTGTTGGTATATTGCTTCGCACATCAAATCAAGTTTGTTGTTTGAATATGAAATTTTGATTCTTGCTTGTACAAAGTTTTATATTTAATTCTCATTTTCAAGTTTTGGAAAACAAAGAGAACACATTATATGCATTAGAGTTATTTTATAATAACATATCGTTATCTTGAATCCTTGCATATACTTTCGTTAAAAGTAATTTTCTAAAAGAACAAAGGGTACAGAGAATTTTTATTTTGTTAGTTATTGCATTGCTAGATGTTTTTATATATTGCAATATTTAATGAAATATATATTGCTTTATTGTTGAATATTGATATTGTTATTATTTGACTCCTACAGTGACACTCCTTTCTTTGCCTTATTATTTCTTAATTTGTCCTTGATAATAATGGCTTCTCTTGAACATGCTAATAGTGTTAAACCTAAAAAGTTTAATGGAGTTAATTTTAAAAGATGGCAAAACCAAATGAGATATTGGTTAACTGTTCTTGGATTTATTTCTGCTATTGATGATAACGTTGAACTAAAGTCTTGGCATACTCGTGAGGAGGTAGATTATCATTGTCATAACCGTATTTTAAGTGCTTTATCAGAAAGGCTCTATGATGTGTTTTGTACTTATACTAATGCTAAAGAACTTTGGAATGCATTAAAACTGAATATGGGATTGATGATTCTGGTTTACAAAGATTTAATGCTTCTACTTTTATGAAATATACTATGGTTGATGGAAAATCTATTAATGAGCAAATTCATGAATTTCAAGATTTGTTAAGACCATTGGAAGAAAGTGGTTCTAAATTTAGTGAAGATTATAAAGTTTCATGTTTGATTGATAAGCTTCCACCGTCTTGGTCTAATTTTGCTAGAGGTTTAAGGCATCAACAAGGTGTATTAACTTTGACTCAAGCTTTTAAATCATTGAGAATAGAGGAACAACATAGGATGAATGTTAAACAAGATGAAATGAAAATCAAAGTTAATATAGTGGAGCATAAAAGAAATTATAATCAAAAGAATTTCAAGCCGAGAGGTATTAAATTTAAGAACAATAATAAAGGGTGGAGGAATGATTATCGCCATAATAATACTCAACCTAAAATTCAAAATCATAGGAATGAGAAAGGCTAAGAAAAGGAAGAAAATATGTGCTTTGTATGTGGAAGGACTAATCATCTGGCTAAGGATTGTTACTTTCAAAAAACTGGAAAGAATGCTTCTAAGTTCAACTCTAAGCCTAAGAATCAACATGGACAAGTGCATATGTTGGTTGAAAAGAGTCCGTCTGTCAGGTTACCATCTATACCTTCATTAGTAAACTTCACATATTAGAATAATGATTGGTGGCTAGATTCTGGAGCTAATACATGTTTGTTTTGACAAATCCATGTTTAAATACTATCAGAACTCAAGTGGAGGATGCGTGACACTAGGAAATAATATTGTTGCCCAAATTCATGGGATTGGAAGTATTGATCTAAAGATGACCTCTGGAAAGATATTGATTCTTGAGGGAGTGCGGCATGTACCCGACATTAGAAAGAATTTAATTAGTGGATCTTGTTTAGTGCAAAGTGGTTACAAGCTAGTTATGGAGTCAAATAAAGTTGTAATCACCAGGAATAATATTTTTATTGGAAAAGGATTTGTTAGGGATGGATTATTTAAGTTAAATATCGTAAATGAAATCAAATACAATGAAATTCTCAATATTGAATCTAGTATTTTATGGCATGAAAGATTGGGACATGTAAGTAATAGAAAGGTTAAAAAGCTTATGGAACTTACTTTGATTCCAAAATCTCAAGTAAATATTGATTATAAATGTGAAATATGTGCACAAGCAAAACATACTAAAAAGCCTTATAAATCGGTTGAAAGAAATTCAAATATTTTGGATCTTATCCATAGTGATGTTTGTGATTCAAATAGGTCTCCAACTAGAGGTGGTAATAAATACTTTGTAACTTTTATAGATGATTTTTCCAAGTATTGCTATATTTATCTTATTAAAGCTAAGGATAAAGTTTTTGATAAGTTTAAGATTTATAAAAATGAAGTTGAAAATCAATTAGAAAAAAGGATTAAAATACTGAGGTCTGATAGAGGGGGAGAATATTCTTCCGAGAGTTGTCAAAATTTTGTGAAGATAGTGGTATAATACATGAATTTACACCTCCTTATTCACCACAATCAAATGGTGTAGCTGAGAGGAAAAATAGGACTTTGATGGATATGGTTAATGCGATACTAATAAACTCAGGAGTACCAGAAAATTTATGGGGAGAAGCTATTTTAGCTTCTTGTTATATATTAAATCGCATAATAGTTAAAGATAATATTAAAACACTTATGAGTTATGGAAAAATAGAACGCCTAGACTAAATTTTCTTAAAGTGTGGGGGTGTCTAGCGAAAGTTATTATACCTGAATTCAAGACAAAGAAAATAGTTCCTAAAACTGTTGATGCTATCTTTATTGGATACGCGCAAAATAGTACAACAAATAGGTTTTTAGTGTTTAATTCCGAGGTTAGTGGAATATCTAACAATACAATTATTGAGGCTAGAGATGCTACATACTTTGAAGATATTTTTCCTTTCAAGACTAAAATTCAAAGAGAGTCATACACTTCAAAAGTTGAATCTTCTAGAGCTAAATCATCTAGTAGTACGATGGTAGAAAATAAGCAAGGAGAATCTATAGAATTAAGGAGAAGTAAAAGAGCTAGGGTCGGGAAAAATTTTGGAGATGATTTTATCACATTTTTAGTTGAAGGAGATCCACAAACTTATGATGAAGCAATGTCTTCCATAGATGCACCTTTTTGGAAAGAAGCTATTAATGATGAATATAGTTCAATTATTCAAAATAATACTTGAGTTTTATCTGATTTACCTCTTGGTAGTAAACCAATAGGATGTAGATGGATCTTAAAGAATAAGTTAAAAACTGATGGGTCAATAGATAAATATAAGGCAAGATTAGTAGCAAAAGGATTCACTCAACAAGAAGGGATAGATTATTTTGATACTTATTCACCGGTTGCTAGAATTTCAACTATTAGAATTTTGTTGGCTTTAGCATCTATATATAAGCTAATGATTCATCAAATGGACGTTAAGACTGCCTTTTTAAATGGAGATTTAGATGAAGAAATTTATATGGAACAACTTGAAGGTTTTAAGGTTAAAGGACAAGAACATAAGGTGTGTAGGTTAGTGAAATCGTTATATGGGTTGAAGCAAACTCCTAAACAATGGCATGAGAAATTTAATGAGGTGATTATAGGTTATGGATTCAAGTCGAATGAGCATGATAGGTGTGTATATTGTAAAGAAGAAAATGGTGAGTATGTGATACTATGTTTATATGTAGATGACATATTAATTTTTGGGCCTAATTTAAAAATTATAGGAAAAGTTAAGTTATTTGTCAAATAGTTTTGAAATGAAAGATATGGGAGAAGCAAATATAATTTTGGGTATGAAAGTTAATAGAACTCAAGAAAGAATTTTGCTAGACCAATCTGTAGCAATTGAAAAATTTATAAAAAAAACTCAATTACTATGACCATAAGCCTGTTTCTACCCCATTTGATCCAAATACACATCTAAACAATAATTTAGGTGAACCAGTTTCTCAATTAAAATATTCTCAAATTATAGGATCATTGCTATATTTTTCTAATAGGACAAGACCTGATATTTCTTACGCAGTTGGTAGACTTAGTAGGTACACTCATAATCCAAGTAAAGATCATTGGAATGCTTTGGAGAGGATTATTAAATATCTTAGAGGAACAATAAACTATTCTTTATGTTATAGGTTTTCCAAATGTACTTGAAGGATATAGTGATGCTAATTGGATTACTGATAGCTCTGAAGTTAAGTCTACTAGTGGATTTATTTTTATGATGGGTGGAGCAGCAATAACTTGGGGTTCTAAAAAACAAACAGTTATATCTAGAAGTACTATGGAAGCTGAATTAATAGCTCTAGATACTGCCTGTACAACTGCTGAATGATTAAAAGACCTATTACTTGATATTCCATTGGTAAATAAAACTTTGCCAGCTATTTCTATACATTGTGATTGTAAGGCAACTATATAATCTTGTGAAGCAAACACATTCTAATAAGAAATGACTAGACATTTACAAGCTAGGTGTAAGAGTGTGAAGTCATTATTGAAAAGGAATATTATATCTCTTAATTTTGTAAAATCTGAGAAAAATTTGACAGATAATTTGACCAAAGGTCTACCTAAAAAAGGTGTATATGATTAATCGAGGGGATGGGCATAAGCCCACAAGGGAGTCACCTTCAGGAGTAACCCAACCTTTGTGATTAGAGACCCCATGAAGAAGGTTCAATGGGTAGGAACAACCTGCACTACGTGACTCATTTAGCACTACTTTATGAGGAGAGCGTCTCCTCCCCATCCCTATGGTGATAGTGCTTTATAGTGTGATGTTAGGTTGGAATTTAACCTTAATGAGACCAAGGCGGGATTTCCGCAGGGTATAGGTCACACGTACCCTTGGAGGTTTTACCTAAATGGGAGTTGTTATGAGGCCGTGGCAATGGGTTTGGGCTAACCTTAAAACTCCCATGAGAATCAAGATTAGAGCGCATGGCCGTTAACAGCGCTAACCCGCTTTGAACAAAAACCGATGTCAATACTATGTGTGTGATGTATTGAAATTTGGCCAAGAGACCTAATTCAAGGTGTAGTCCATTATGGATCTCTCAAATGGAAATCGTCAACACTAAGTGTAGGCTTAAGCCCGGAAGGCTCCTGCACCTATTACATAGTATTCGATTGCCCTCTTATATTTTCTTATATATCTTTTGAAGTTTTCAAACTTGTGGGGGATTGCTACAATTTGAAGTTTTAAAACTTCAAAATAATTTTAATTTTAATTTTCATTATTAAAAATGTGTAACCCTTTTTAATTTTATAACGCCCCACTAATGGTCATTATTTCTATTTTAATTTTTGGGTGTTACATGTCCTATCCTAACACTATAAATAGTGGTCCTAGAGGTCTAGAAACACACACAATTCACTCTTGCATTTCAATTCTCACATTTCTATTCCTCCTACTATATACTTTTGGGCAATTTGATAAGGTCTAGTTCTCTAGTCTTCTTGTGAACGTGCTCACAATAGAAGACGTCGGTTGAGGCATTTTTGGGTTTTATCTTGGGGTGGTGGTGAGCCGATAGTACCTGCACGGAGGAAAGCCATCACGATCTTAGGACAGCGTCAAGTGACGTGACTCCTACAGGCCAGTCGTTTTAAATTTATTTACATATATCACATGCATGATTTATTTTAATTTGTCAAAATTATTTCAACATTAAACTAGAATTTTCACAACAGGTTGTAGTTAGTTGGTCTTGATGATCTTGATTGTGGTTGTCAAAATGACTATAATCAATTGAATATGTCTAAACCGTTTTATTTTATGTCCGTAATTTTAATCCTGTAAATTAAAAGAGTTGGCAATTCTCGTCCCATTATTTGCAGGACGAATCCCAATCACCAAAGGACTGTCGCAGCTAGTTTGGTGAAGGGCGTATACGTATTCCAACGAGATCGCATGAAAAGACGGGAAGGGTGCCGAGCTCTTGCTCCTCCTTGGTGGGAAACTTTCCATTTTCAGTTGCACGAGCCGCTCTTCGACAAAGGCGATTCCTCGGTGTTTGGTGCCATATACCAACTGATCACCTCTGTGCCATCAGCCGATCAAGCCCCGCGCTATGTCATTGCATTTCGAGGCACCATCCCAAAACTGCATACATTTAAACGAGACCTTAAACTGAACATCCGCATCATCACAAACCGGCTTGACTGGACACCTCGCGCAGAAGAAGCGTTACAAGCCGTGCAACGTGTAGTTGCAGAATACGGTAGTTCCAATGTCTGGGTAGCAGGCCATTCCCAAGGTGCCGCCATGGGAATGCTTGCCGGGAAGTGTATGGCAAAGACCGGTGATTTCCTCGAGGCGTTCCTGTTTAATCCGCCGTTCGTTTCGCCCCCAATCGGGAGAGTGAAGGGGCACGGGATTCGGCTTGCACGCAGTGTGATAACTGCAGGGCTTCTCAAAATGAAGCATCGTTCAGGAAGTAGTTCTGCTGCCTTGTCTGCATGGCAGCCGCGTCTATTTGTGAACAGAGCTGACTGGATCTGCGCTGAGTATATTGGGTACTTTGAACACAGAGAATGGATGAAGAAGATCGGAGCAGGAGAGATCGAGAGGATGACCTCGCAACACTCAGTCTCAGGTCTTCTGGTGCATGCAATAGCTTCAAAAATGGGCAAGCCGTCGTCGGAAGAGCCACTGCATCTAATTCCATCAGCAAGCCTGACGGTGAACAAATCACCAGTTCGACGCCGCAATGCTCATGGTATCAAACAGTGGTGGGGACCTGATCTGCTCTTGGAATCCAAGATATACAATTACATGTGATGAGGCTCTGATGCAAACACTTGGATTTTTAATAAGTTTAGCAGTAACTGAGTCGTTTTTAATAAGGCACGTGTAATGGATGTGTTAACTGTATATCTATGAGTCATTTGGTACAAATAGATAGATATATAGGAAGACTGAAAATGTTCGAAGTATTGAAGTCAAAGTCTCGTCGCATGTACCATCAAAATGAAACAGTTGATGTACTGATTTGAATAATCAGGATATATGTAATAAAATTATTTATTGAGTACTTATAAAGACAGGATTTTTGTAATAACCAAATAAGTTTATTTTTAATCATAAGAAATCATAGTTGTTTATGTTGATAATTTGAATATCTTCAAATCTATTGAAAAGATTCAACGTGTGGTTGATTACATAAAAAGTAAGTTTGAAATGGAACTACAAAGTATTATCTTGACTTGCCACTTGAACATACTCAGGATGAAATTTTCGTTTATCAATCAATTGTATAGAAAAAGGTCATTAAGTGTTTTCATAGGAACAATATTCATCCATTAAGTACCATATGGTAGTTCGATCAATAGATGTTAAAAAAGGATTATTTCCATCCGCGAGTGGAATATGGTGAGATTTCAGGTTCCAAAGTACCATTTCTCAATGTGATTGGTGCATTGATGTATGTTGCAATAATATCCAATCAGATTAGCCTCTTCAGTTGATCCACTAACGAGTTATAGTTTAGGACCAATAAAGCGACACTGGAATAATGTCAAACATATTGTTCGTTGTTTGTGTGGAGCAAGGGCAAAAGCAACAAATTTAGTTAGCTATTAGGTGCAGGATATTTCATCTATTAGGTGCAAGATATTTGTCTGATCGACATAAAGTTATATCACAATAGGTATCTGTTCATGGATAGTGGAGCTGCTATTTTATAACGTTCAACCAAATAGATTTTGGTAACCACCTCGTCACATCATGAAGAGTTAATTGCATTGTATAATGAGACTGGACGTCAATGTGAATGACTTATATCACTAATACACTATATTTGTGAGTCATAATTACTAGAATCAATTGAAAAAAATCTCAGTAATATATGAAAATAACATGACTTGCTTCGCCCGAAAAAAAAAATATGCATATATTAAAAACGACATAACCAAACATATATCACCAAAAAATTTTCCACCCATGAGATCAAGTAGAAGGCGAAGCTGCTGTTAAATAGATTTAATCAAATAAGAAGTTAGCAGATCTATTTACGAAATAATTACCAACAAAAGTGTTTGAAACAACTCGTAATGTGATAAAAAGATAGATCCAAAAATAGCAAAATTACCAATTTCGTAAAACGATGCTGGAATCGATTTACATTTGGCTCTGGGGTTTGAGAGGGGCAGCAGCTGCATTGCTCGAGTAACTTTTTGTCCTCAACCATTGGTAAAGCAGTAGCTGTAAGGATAAGCATCGAAGCGAATTCTGTGGCTGTATAACAATCTACCATTAATTGAAAATTGCAGTTTGCCCCAGATATTTTTCTGGATTTCACATTTTAGTCCCTCAATTTATAGAAAACTTATTTCGCCCCTTAATTTTCAAAATTTGGCGGAGGAAGAATACCAAAGCCCAGCCCACAATTAGTGATGGCAATGGGGCGGGTCTGGTACGGGTCCGCCCAGATTCAAGACCCGCCCCATTTAATTTTTGCTAGACCCATAACCCGCCCCGCCTCCGCCCCCGCTTGGACCCGTACCCAGACCCACCCATTTAATTTTTTGCCAGCCCCATAACCCGCCCCCGCCCCCCCACCTGGACCCGTACCAGACCCGCCTCATTTAATTTTTGCCAGCCTCATAACCCGTCCCAGCCTCGCCTCGCCATGCTAAAAATTTCGTCCCGTCCCGACCTAATTAATTTATACAAAGAATACATTAAATTAATATTTTTTTAAGAAATAATATCAGTTTAGATTTAAATATTTTAATATAATTTTCAATCTAAAATGAATTGGATAAGACAAAAAATACGTTCATATAAATTATTAAATATTTTATCAACTAATTTTTTATTTTTGGTATTTTTATATATAGTTGGGTATATGCAAAAATTATTTAGGATTCATATATATAATAAGATAATTTTTTATTTATAATATATTGTATATATTAATAATATACAATAAAAAAATAGGCGAGGTTGGACCGGGACCGGGGTCGGGGTCGGGTCCAATGCGGCGGGTTTGAGACAAGACCCGTAACCCGCCCCGGACCCGGCCGGGGCAAGTTTTAGCTGCCCCAGACCCGCCCCGAACCCGAAAAATGGCATCCCAGACCCGCCCCATACGGGGCGGGTCCGGGACGGGTTTTCCGAGTTCGGGTTGAAATTGCCAACCCTACCCACAATGGCAACCTCCAAATCCAAGAGTTATTTCTAATATTTCTTTTTAAAAGATAATTACATTTACTACCCCTATTCTTCATTTTTAAAAAATTATACATATAACAAATTATCGCTATTTTTTAAAAAATTATAATATACCACCCAAAAACGTCAATATTTATTTATGGCATGTGTGTACTTAATTCTATTTATGTTAAATCTAAAATATTTATTTATTATAATAATTAGTTTTTATTAATAATATTTAGCATTAATTATATAAAAACTATGGTCAAATAAAAGTTTGAAGGATAAAGTTGAAGACGAATGAAACAAATAATTATATCAATAGAGAAAAAAAATGAAAAGCAAAAATATTAAAATGGTGTCGAGGAAAAAGACAGAAAAATATGACAAATTGTTTTTGGGAATCTTTCTTTTAGATGTGTTGGACATTCATTTAAGTTTGTGGACTCGTGAGTCGTGACCCAATTGATATTTATATTTGAGATAAAATTTAAAATTTTTAACATAACATTGTTGGGATAAGGATTTCTTTTTATATAAGGTTGAGTGATATATAACTGTTATCAAAATATAAATAAAAATACAAATGAGTCGATCACAAGATAAATTCTTCCAAAATATTTTCTTTTTATAATTTTTTTTCTGAGTCTGTTCTAACAATAATCTATCAAGACAAGCAAAACAGATTTATGAACTAACACAATAATTAGAGCTAAAAAAATAATCACATGCCATGCACGTTCTAAATCATATTATTTTGTCCAAATGCTTGTGAGATAACTATTCTATCCCAAATATATATATATAATATATATATGTGTGTGTGTAAATAGTATTTTGCCATTAATTTTAGTATGCGCACTATGTGTGATCACTTTTTAATGAAATTTTATATCAACAAGTAGCTTGAAATGGGCAAGTGTTAGATTTGCCAAAGAAAAAAAAAGGGGATAATACACTTTCCTCCCCAAGGTTTGGTGTAATTATACGTAAATTCGTTAGTCAAAATTCATCAAATTAACTGATATTAATAAAAAAATCAGAAAAAAATCTATATTAACCCTTAATTAACTTATTACTGATTTATTGCAGGTTAAATAAATTTTTTTATGATTCAATTACCCTCATATGTCTTCACGTGTTAATATATATGAGGACGTATATTTTCACCGTTATAAGGATACTTTAGTTTGAAAAATTTTATTTAACATGCAATAAATCAGTTTGTTAAATGTAGATTTTTTTTTCTAATGTTTTTGTTAATATTGGTCTCGATGAATCTTGACTAATGGAGTGACTTATTTGTTAAATGTAGGTAAAAACATCATGGGTGTTAGGTGTAATTTTCCAAACAGCAAAAAATCTATGTATAATTACATCAAATCTCAAGGATGAGAGTATAATTATCCAAAGAAAAAGAGCAAGGAAAATGCAAAAAAAAAGGCTATAATTCGAGACGCAATATATATATATATATATATATATATATATATATATGTATATATATTAAAATTATATATGTACGTTTTTTAAAAAATGTACTAAAAACATAAAATCTTATATACGTTATGTATATGTATATATAATAAGACAAGATTTAATACTAATATATAATAAAAAAATCCAAATTAGAATCCGCCACCACAATTAAAAAGAAATTAGAAACTAATCAAAGATCTAAAACAAGATTAAATTATTCCAAAGTTTCTGAAGTGAAAAAAAAAAAAAAAAAACAATATTATACACTTTTCTTGATCAGCACATGTTTTCAAATTAAAGAAAGAAAAAGGTTACGAAAGAGTACAAATTAACTAACAGTGAAGGCCCAAAACAGATCCATCACCCACGGCGACGGCCACCCTACAGTCCGCCGTCGCCTCCACATGGTGCGAGAATATATGTAGAACCCGAACCCGACCCACCATCTCCAGTCTGGACTCGATCTCCATGCTCGGTCCGACGCGGAACCCGCCAAGCCCATCTGAAGGGGTGGGCCCCGCGCTCTGGGGCTGGCCGGAAACCGACAGGGGGAAGGACTTAACTGAGAATGTGGCCGCCATGTACTGGGTCTTTCCGGGACCGATCTTTCCTGCGGGTATGAACATGAATCCGACTTGGTTCCCGGCGTAGAGGAGCTGGAGCGAGCTGTCGTAGTGGGTGAAAACGGCGCGGTTGGGGTTGTTGACGGTGACGTACTGGGAGAATGTGAAGTTGATGGTGGAGTTGGCGATGGAGAAGGCGGGGAGTTGGACGGCGTTGACGGAGAGCTTTGGGTCCTTGGGTTTGAAAATGGTGAAGTAGAGGGCAAAGGGTATGATAAGTAGGAAAATGAGGAAAATGGCGGCGACGATGCATGAGGCGAAGTTTGGGCGGCCGGTGGGCCGGTTGTGGGGAGGATGGGACTTGCCCATTTCTTGATCTGATCTTGAACTATGATCTTTCTAATTTTAGAACATTAGAAGTACTCAATAAACCTTGATCTGTAGCTAAAATTCAGTGCGTGTGTGTGAAGATGAAGAGGGGAAATGGTGGAGAACTGAAGATGGGATTAGGTGAAGAGAAGTTTTGAGTGGAAAGAGGAGATTTTCTTGGATTGCTTGTCTGTTGTTTTTGTCTTAGAGTGGAGTTTTATCTTGGTTGGGACAGTTATTGGACTTATAAAGGCAGTGTGCAATGTGCTGAGAAGCAGGATAGAAGTTTTTTTTCTTTTCTACAAGTGGTTTAAAACCTACAGAAGTTGGCAATGTTTGAAGAGGGGTTCGCAAGCTTTAAAATAAGCTGTTATCAGCTTATTATTGAAATTTAAGTTCAAAACAGCATTTTTCTTTTTTTAAAATTTCTGTTTTTGAACAGTTTAAATTGAAAAAGAATTTAGAAATTTCAGTTTGCATTCCACTTGAATAGACCGTGTAAGAGTTGCCTGTACCATAAGAGCTTGCTTTCGATGATGTTATATTTACAAGCAACACAGTGCAATGCAAAGCTTAGCAGATCTGCATGCATATTGCATCCTACCTATATATGAGTTGGGATTCCTCAAGAATTCACAAGAGGAACTAAGATACAAAGTACATATTACAAACATACATGCTTATCAAAATCTGCATGGTATTACTTGGTTCAATGTTATCCTCGGAGCAACATTCTTGCCCTGTCGTACGCGGCCTTAGCAGCATTCCACTCAGCTTCTTTTAGTTCACGGAGCTTTTGGGACTCCTCCAACGCCTTAGATGCAATCAGATATTTCCCCTCCAAAACCTCCTTGTTTTTGGATATTTCATCCAGTTCGCGCTCCATTTTTAGCATCTCAACCTCAAAACTTGATAGTTCGGCCTCAATCTGGAAAAGCCAATCCATGGTAGATGAAATTTCTTCTTGTAGAACTTTTAGGCGCTTCTTGTCGTCGGTCATGGTAACTACTGCTTTAGCATGAAAAGAGTTTATCTCATCCAGTCTCATTCTCTCCCTAGAGCACTGATCGACTAACTTCTGATAAGAATTGTTTCTGGGCATAGATTCTTCGATGTTAGCCAATAACGTTGCACAATGAATGAGCTCATTGGCACGTGCCTTGAAATCTTGATGATCAAAGAGCAAACAATCTAGAGCAGCAAATGTAGCTTCTGCTGCCTGACTCATGGCTTCGTGGTCTTTGACGTCCATAGTTGCTAGATGGGTAAGGAGTTCATTTTGAAGGTGCTCAGCAGCCTGACCAAAAGCCTTGGAGATTGATTTTGACATAACATTCTGAAATCTTGTGTCACATAAAGGCTCGCTGCATGATGGTGAATCAAGACTAACACAAAAAGGTTTATTGCCGGAGAGTTGAGCATTATGGCATGGAGTAAAGAGACTCTTGCTGCAGCTTGCAATTCTTGGAAGATTCATGGTTGGGATGGCTGAAGCACCAGAATTCACTGGTCTTTTGTCTTGCACCACAAAAGTGGAGTCCAATGGGGAGGTAACGCCTGGAAAACAGAGAGCAAGAAGGAAATTAAGGATAGAACATGAATAATTTATGCAATATGAAAGTCGACAAAGAAGTCAAATGTCATTGATAACCCGACTAGAATATCAACTAATTCCGATACCACTTTCTCAAAGCTTTGGTTTTCTGAAGGAATCTCAGGAACCACATAAGTGGGAGAAGAAAAGGGACTTCAGAGTACAACTGTAGCTTTTATCCTTTCCCAACCATAAGAACATCTAGATAAGGCAGAGAGTTGGATGCTTAGATGACACAGAAGAAAAGAGAACCCAAAACAAGGAGACACATTCCCACTTACAGCATGTGAATGGTCTCGGTGAATGTGTCATCAAGCAGGGCATTGGATGGAAAACAAGCCTTCCCCACCAACCCTTTAGTTGAGCACTCAAATTTTTATGGATTGCAGCTACCATCCAACAAGGTTTAATTGAGACAGAGTTCACTGCCAGGCTCAACATGAGAGAATGAGCAGAAATTGACGAACCCGGAGCTGCAAGAAAATTCCATTAAAGGACGGTGCGAGAAGAAAATACATAAGAACAAGTAACTATCCATAAGAAGTACCCTAATTGTGATGATCGAATTTGTGACGACTGCAAATAGAGAAGTAAAAAGAAAAGAAGCACTTTCAAAGTAGTCTTTCGGCATAAATCTAGCACCAGCAGTGTGTTTCATGCTTGATATTTTCCTCAAGATGCCACATGAAAAGCTAGGATGTTATTTCCAATTTTCCTAAAGCATGTGCAACGCACTCAGCCAGAGAGCTGAAAGAATATTCATCACCTTTTAGATCTCCATATCGGGATCTTTTGGGAGGCCTTCTTGAAGATTCATTAGTTGTCTCAGATGTTACTCCAACACACTCGAGATCTCGTAAATTGTCAATCACGGGAGACTCATCATCCACAAGGCTAGTGTAATTGCAGTTTCCCATAGTTGCGGGGCCAGAGTCATTGCAGTCTGTCGTAGTTGCGGGGTCATTATTATTACAGTTTGTCGTAGTTGTGGGGCCAGTGTGACTCAAGATTACAGTGGACTCGAGATCATTTTCCCTGCTTCCCTCCGCCAAATCATCATTCACGGGGGGCGTATCATCGCAATTTGTCAAAGTTGATTGACATGAAGTTCTACTTTCATCTGCTCGGCCGTCTGCTGACGTTTCTAGCTCGTCTTGCCAAACTCTATAGCCACAAGATCCTTCTCCCTGCACACGGTTTAGATAGAGCATCGCTAAGACGTGAAAACACTCTGTAGCACATATAACAACACTGCGGTCCTGAAGGTATGCAGCTTCTCCAAATATTGGTTCTTTACAGAATCTAAAAACATTTAGTAATTTAACCTATTTCTCTCTTAGAATACAGTATTTAGTTTACATAAAAGCCTGCTCAAACATTGAACAAGCCAGTTCAACTAAGTGCATTCAGACTCTAGTTAGTAATATAGGCTATTTTTATCCAAGAATACTACAGCGCTGAATGATAACTTTGAATATATAAGAGCCCGCCTGCCCGTGTCATTTTCTTACTACCTCCATAGAGGTTTTGAGCAATGTATGATCAAAATTTAAGATTGTCCAGAGAATTTAATGAAGAAAATCAACATCTTCCACAAATACCAAAAGGGATCACAAAAACAAAGTACTAATCCCACACCAACCATTTGATAATCAGCAAAAAGGAGATCTTGTAACACCCGGGAAAACTAATCCAAAAAATAAATACTGATAAGAAATTCTACCTCCTTTACTCTGCACATGAACAAGATCCTACCCGCATTGGGTCCCCTGGTCTCCCTGCGAACCCGGCAAACACCCGCCATACAACCCCCACAATACGGCACGTTAATGAGCTCGTCAGGTTTCACCTCGTCCGCCCACTTGAAGAATTTGTGCTAAATTATACATCCAAGAAACCAAAATTCAGAGAATAAAGAAAAATCAGCCAACCATAAAGGAATAAAACCCACCAAAATCAATTCAAAAAGAAATTGACAAATAAAACAAAGATCAAGAATTAGCGGGACTGACATCCCCCGCGGGGCATGTGTAGAACTGGCGTCCGGGGTTTCCTGTAGTGGAGGAGGTCAACAGGCGGCAAGTCGAGACGTTACATGACGGGCAGATGAGGCAGCGTTCGTCGCGAGCAAGCTGCGGCGGACTGTCAGCGGGGGGGAAGTGTTGGGACCAAAGGCCTTTCATGATCTTGCAAGACACCCTCTATGGCTTTCGCTAGTTGAAATGAATAGTTTGTTGGAGAGGCGAGAGACGTATGTTCCCTGTTCCCTCAATCAGTGGAGGTGACTGGTGCGAGAGAGTGGGAGTGCAGTTGTTTTTGTCTTGTTGCGGAGATGTTTGCTTACGGATTAAGACTAAAGTAGCAGCACTTCAGTGCTCCAATCATTCACATTTGCTTTCGCCTCAAACAAAGTGAACGACTGAACGTACCTTGTCGCTATATTAACGGGGATCATTACACTTTCGTTATACTATGTATTGTGTAATTATTATACATAAAGTGAGAGATTAAATTAATAAAAAACTAATGAAAAGTTTAACATAGAAAGAAATTCAAAATTAATGAAATAATTAAAGAAAATAACAAACAATATTTAAAACACTAAAACAATACTCTTCAATATTTATTAATGATGCGACATGCTTTGGCTTCGTATGAGCCTCACGGATTTGTCCTGAAAAGGCGCCTCGCATATGACTTGATCGATACCATTTGTGCTAGGTATTGTCTGCTTTGGCTTCATATAACAACACAAATTTGTTTTGAAAAGGCACCTCGTTAGGGAGAGGAGGTCTTAGGACTTTATAAGCCACTCAAGCTCCTCGTCTGCAAACGATGTGGGACGCTTGTCTACATCAATTAAAATAGATTAATATTTTAGAATATAAGTCTTTAAATGTATGTAACATGATTATGTGCAAGTTTTGCTGCTTATTTTTTGTGATTGTTCTTTATATGTTATGGTAATGAGTAAAATTAAAAATTTTATTCCCTATACTTAGTATTTTAGTTTTGCTCCTTAAATATTTTAAGGCACAATATTACCCTCTAATCTTTTCCAATTATTATGATTTTTATATATTTCTCTTACCTTTTCAATTAATTTTTATTTTCTCATTGTGACATACGATTTGATCGCATATCATAACAGAACCTATTACATTAGGATTGTCTAGACATCGCTAATTTTAACTCGAATTCTAGTAACTAAGTAAAATCAAAAAGTTTATAGATCAAAAATAATTTTGACCTTATTTCTTAAAAAACACCCAAATAGTTTAAAACTCAATATCATCATGAGGGTGTTGGGCTCTAAATTACTAAAGGCGTGTGTGAGTGGATGGGTGAAAAAAAAAGGGTAAATTACATCTACCTCCCCTGAGATTTGGCATAATTACAAATATCCCCTCGTTGTTTGAGAAATTACAAATACCCCCCTAATTTTAACGACCGTCTAACAATTACCCCAATCTATGCATTTTTTATAGTGAACTGACCAAAATACCCTTATGAATTAAATTTTATAATTTTATTTATTTTTTAAAAAGAATATTTTTTTTATCGACTAAGGTGATAATATTTTTTATAATTTTTAAATTTTTTTCATCCATCCCATTCAATATTTTTATAAGATTTTAATTTTTTTTAAAAAACAAAAAAAAAATACTGTAAGGGCAAAGTTGACATTTCTATGCCTCCATCCAAGGATTACATAATTTTATCAAACATTAGGGGGGTATTTGTAATTTTTTAAACAACGAGGGGTATTTGTAATTATGCCAAACCTCAGGGGAGGTAGATGTAATTTACCCAAAAAAAAATCAATTTTGACCATAATGAAAGACCTAATTATTTTTTTATTAATTAAAAAAAGAAAAATTACAAAAAATATTTTTTTTTAATTAATTAACTTTTTTATGTCGAGTCGGGGTTTAAAACCGCAACTCGACAATAATTTTTTTTTTTAAATAAAAATGCTCGAGTCGCGGTTTGAAACCACGACTCGAGCAAAAGTTTCCTTTTGCTTGTTTGCAATTTTTCAAGGCTGAGCTGGCGGTCAGCCTTGTTTTTTCTTTTTTATTTTTTATAATTTTATATTATATTATATATATTATATATATTATATATATTATATTATATATATTATTATATATAATATAATATATATATTATAATTGATTTTATATATAATAATAAATTATTTAAATAAATACATTAATATAACAATGATAATTAAATTGAAATAACGCATATAAAGTGAGATTATGTAAAATAAAAATTTAACTATATTGCAATATATGAATTTATTGTAATATTTTAATTAACTGATTGTAATTTTTTAATTAATAAATTTTTAATATTGATTATAATTAAAATATATATAAATTTATAATTAAATAGTATTTGTTATAAATTATTTTATTATTAATTTATTATTATCACGATTTGTATTATATAAATATTATTTATAATTTATAATTCAAGGATACTTTGAAACAATCTTCGATGTAGTATCGGACACGTGTCGAGTTCGGACACGGCATCGAAGTGTCCAAAAATCTACAAAAGGAAAAAGAGAACACGGTGTAGGAAATGCCACGGACATGGCTTGTCCGACTGGTTCCGAACACATTTTCAATTTTTATCTATAATTTCAAAATTTTGGACTATTTTATAAAAAAAAAATAGGCTTAATAAAAAAGAAAAAGAATTAAGTCACTCTTTTTAAACTAAAAGTATTAAGATAAAATTACTAAAAAAATGATAGATGTTCACGATTTAACTAATTTTCTAAAAATATACAAAATCAGTGAAAACTTTTAATATTTTAGAAATTATACTAAATCAGTGAAATTTTTTAATAATTTAAATTAATTAAATCGTGAACATCTCTCAATTTTTTAGTAATTTTATCTTAATACTTTTAATTTAAAAAGAGTGATTTAATTCTTTTTTTTATTAAGCTTAATTTTTTTTTTAAAAAATGGTCCAAAATTTTTTAAAATTATAAACAATAATTAAAAATGTATTCGGAACGTGTCGGACATGTCAATAGCCGTGTCCGTATCGTTTCCTACACCGTCCCCCCCCCCTTTTTTTTATAGATTTTTTGACACTTCGATGTCGAGTTCGAGCCCGATAAGTGTCCGATACTACATCGAATAATTTTTCAGAGTGTCCGTGAATTATAAATTATAAATATATTATATAATACAAATTGTGACAATAATAAATTAATAACAAAATAATTTGTAGCAAATATTATTTAATTATAAATTTATATATATATTAATTATAATCAATATTAAAAATTTATTAATTAAAAAATTACAATAAATTATTATAAATATTGCAATAAATATAAATATTATAATATAATTAAAATTTTATTTTACATTATCTCACTTTATATGCATTATTTTAATTTAATTATCATTGTCATATTAATATATTATTTAAATAATTTATTATTTTTATATATTAAAATAAATTATAATAATACATATAATAATATAATATTAAAAAAAAAAAAAAAAGACAAGGCTGACCGCCAGCTTAAAGCTTTGAAACAAAGCAAAAATAAATTTGTGCTCGAGTCGCGGTTTCAAACCGTGACTCGAGCATTTTTATTTTAAAAAAAAAGGATATATTGTCGAGTCGCGGTTTGAAACCGCAACTCGACATAAAAAAGTTAATTAATTAAAAAAAATATTTTTTTTCGTAATTTTTCTTTTTTTAATTATTAAAAAAATAATTAACTCCATATTGAAAGGAGAAAAGTGAAATTTACCCATACCAAAGGGTAATCAAATCTCCACCTGACCGCTCCAAGGGGCATTTATGGATTTCCATCCTTATTTCAACCGTCCCCAATAGCCCGCCAATCCAAGAACTCTCTCCCTCATTCATGGGTTCCTTCTTTGCAATCAAAACCTTGTTAATTCTCATCGCAATCTTGTTCCTTCACCCAATTATAGCCCTAGAATACCCTCAAGAAATCATTAATAATCTCTATCCCGATCTCGTGGGTAGTGGGAATGGCACAATAGCAAGCCCGCCAGCAGAACCGCCAGCTCCTCAACCGCGCAATTTTTCTTCTCTGCGTCCTGCACTGTTTGTAATCGGTGATTCTTCTGTGGACTGCGGCACAAATAATTTTCTCGGGACTTTTGCTCGGGCTGATAGGCTTCCCTACGGCAGAGATTTCGATACTCATCAGCCCACTGGCCGCTTTTGCAATGGAAGAATCCCTGTTGATTATCTTGGTAATTATTTATTTTGTTTTTTTGGGATTTTTTGAATGGCAAAAGACAGTTCGTGTGGTAATTTGGTTGATAGTGAGTGTAACAGAAGTAGAATCTCTTTTTGTTTTTTTATGTTTTAGATGGTTAGAAAAAATCATTCTTGGTTGTTATTTCATTTTTATTTTTCCTGTTCTTGATTTTTCCCTCCTATGAATACTTGTATGCATATTGGCTTTTGAACAGCATTGCGACTTGGGTTGCCATTTGTGCCGAGTTATCTGGGGCAGACAGGTTCTGTTGATGATATGATCCGAGGAGTGAATTATGCTTCTGCTGGTGCTGGGATCATCTTTTCCAGTGGTTCTGAATTGGTACTGAATTTCCTCCGCAACATCTGTTTTATGGACTTCTTGTCTATGTCAACCTTCAAGCTATTAGTAAAAGCAGTTGCCGCTGAATCTTTCTTAAATATTGTTAATTCTAGATGTCAGTTGAATAAATCAATCAGTCTTACAAGGCATTGAACAAGATTCAGTCACCATGGTTTCTCTTCTCAGAGAAACACTACAAACGTTATGGATTCTTTTGATATGTTTCATAAGACCATACTGAATGGTGGAATTAGTAACTCAATTCGTCAGATTATTGGCCTCATTAGTGTATCCTTTCCCCAGAAAAGCTTCTTTTTATTCTGTTTTCTCAGATTTTCGGTTGCATTTCATAGTTCATATTGCCGTGGACTAAAGACGCAAACCAAGATTCTGGTGCCTATAAACACTTCTATTCTGACTGCTAAATTAGTTCATTTGTATAGTGCTCTAACATTATCTTGTTTCGAAATCTTATACAGGGGCAACACATCTCTCTCACTCAACAAATTCAGCAGGTTATGGACACATTTCAGATGTTCATCCTCATCCTGGGTGAAAATGCAGCATTTGATCTTATTTCAAACTCCATATTCTACATTTCAATAGGGAGCAATGACTACATACACTACTATCTCCGAAATATATCTAGTGTGCAATCTCTGTATCTGCCATGGAGTTTCAACCAATTCCTAGCACAGACAATGAAGCAGGAGATTCAGGTGATAAAGATCAATGTCTCTTCACTTTGCTCTTCTGCATTGTCATATTTTTGACACAGTCTTCTTCTGTCAGAACTGTTTATGTGATGTATTTCTTCTTTTGAAATTATTATGGAAATATTTAGCCTATACTCATTATGCAGAACCTGTACAATGCAAATGTCAGAAATGTAGTTGTGATGGGACTGGCCCCTATAGGATGTGCCCCTTATTACTTGTGGTTGTATGATAGCCCGAACGGGCAGTGTGTGGAGATGATAAATAACATGATAATGGAATTCAATTTTGATATGAGATTCATGGTCGAGGAACTCAACCACAAGCTCCCTGGAGCCAACATAGTTTTTTGCGATGCATTTGAAGGGTCTATGGACATAATAAAGAATCATGATCGCTATGGTGAGAGTCTTGATTCTTGTTCACATTATAATCAAGATATCCAGGTTTCATGTCATTTCATGCTATATTTTACGCTCCATTTTCAGGGTTCAACGTCACGACAGATGCATGCTGTGGCTTAGGCAAGTATAGGGGTTGGATAATGTGCATTTCTTCTGATATGGCTTGTGGAAATGCTTCAAATCATATATGGTGGGATCAATTTCATCCAACGGATGCCGTCAATGAAATTCTTGCAGACAATGTCTGGTCTAGCCTGCATTCAAGTATGTGCTACCCATGAATTTGCAGGAAATGATGTCTCAGAAAACAAAATAGTGAGCTCAGAAGACACAGCACGGTAAAATCTTAACACCTCACTACTCGAAAAGAATTTGCGTACAGATAGAAATGAACTACTCAGCACTTAGTATAGTATTGCTTCATCTATAACCCACTCGGTGAACAGTTGAAAAAAAGTTCTCACATTTCATAGGATGGCTAGTTAGTTTGTCACTATCAAAGACTAAATAGTGATCTCATCTTCTCTCTCTGATCTCATAGTAAAACTCGGAAATGTTGTCATGTCCTGCAAAATGAAATGCTTACTCCATTAGTATTGTTTGGAAGATAGGAACTTTATACTGTAAATTGACAAGACTGATCCACATAACCCAGGTGGAAAGAAACTTCTTGCACTGTAACGTCAACCAGTTTCTATGAGGAGACTCTAAAACTCAGTTCTGGTTTTTACTTTGGGTGTTGTACATTTGCTCAGTATGAAACAAAAGGTTAGCAATAAAGTGACAAAATTGGTTCAGATCAAAGGGATTACTTCAAATAAGGAATTGTCATGTTCCTTAACAAGGTCGGTCTCCGTACTGCTAAGTCTTTCCATTCTTCTATGTCTATCTTCCCATCTTTGTCTGAATCTGCTTCCTCGAAAGTCTTTACATAAACAAATGACAAGTTTTAAGTTCATCGTTAACATTTCAAAAAATATAAAATGTTTCTCAGAGTCCACACCTTATCTATTATAGCTTCAATAATGTCATCAGAAAGGATCAGGTTTGACTCATTAAGAAACTCAACAATCATCTCCTTTACCTTAAACCAAATAAGTTAATAGCAGAATGGTGAAACATAACAACAATATGAGTATGCAAGAAAAGTTCCAATTACCTCTTCTTTCTCAATGAATCCAGTCTGCCATATGTCATATAATTTAAATGCAACTGTAATATCAGAAGCAAAATGTTTGTATGGAAGTTTTATGCCTCATCAATAGTTGTAAGATACAGAGAGTTTTGTGTGCGTACAAATGGCTTTCTCTTCTTGAGGTGTGTCAGGGTGGAATATACTCATTGATCTGACAAACTCCCCGAAATCGATCACTCCATCATGTTTGAAATCAAACATATCGAACATCTGAATTAGAACCAGTACTGTGAGTTCTAGTTTCCAAACAGCAGAACCATAGGGGACAGACTTAAAACTTAAGAAAGAAATCAGCTTATCTGACCCTATCGGCAAAAAGAGACTTCTCCTTGCTATTCCTGAACAATCCAAGCTTAAACTCCTCCTGAAACCCAAATCTAGACTCAGATCAAGTTCGTATAAATAATCAGTAGAACTGTAAAATTGATGAATGAGCTTCTGTGTAAGATGATCTTGACTCTTGTAGTTTGTTGAGTCACTAATTTAAATATATAGGAAGATGAATTACTCTGTTGAGGAAACCATCATCGACTAAAGTGCTGCCCAGTTTCCTATATAGCTCATTCAATGTTTTGACCTCTTTCACCGTAACTGCACAAAAAAAAAGAAATAGTGTGCTAAGATAGCAGATAATTGCAGTTCTAAAAGTAAAACTGCTTAATGTGGAAGGCACTATAGCATACATATTGTTTGAGTGGAAATCGATGGATCTTCAAATATACGTCTTTCCTTCGTGCAAAGACACCCCATCAGTGAGTGTCTGATGTTTAAATGATCGTCTACAGGTTTGGAGTTTATTTATAATCATGTTTTTTAGGTTATTGTCTGTGTTAACAGAAGGTTTATTACTATCCTTGTCTAATTAAGACAATGTTGTCTGTCCCACTGACTAATTAAGAAAGGTTTATCTTGAGGGTCACCTCTTCTCACCAGGAAATTCCAGTAACCATACAGTAAAAGTGTTCTGATTATACGTACACGGACAGATTCTCTGAGATTCATGTCTTAATACTGTTAAAACCTGGGTTATTGAAAACGAATTAGATCACAGAATATGATCGAAGAAATATTACAATTTCAACTTTTTCTGTTATCATATGTTATTTTTCCAGCCCTCTTTGTCTTCACGCCAGGCATCTGCAGAACAATTTCTGGTTTCAAATATGAAAGTCGGCATTGTAGGAGATGCCATATGGCTTTACTTTGCTGTTCATGATATGTTTAAGTGTAAGATTTAGAACTATGCTTACTTGGTTCCTTCAAATTCAAAGCACTAAGCTATGTGAGAACTATATTCTTTTGCTGGTTGTAGAAAATGATTCTTGGCATATGTTCTTGTACATGGATTGTCCTTATTTCTGGAAAATCAAGAATTCATTGTCTGGGAGCATCCCTTGAGTGTTAATGATTTGCCATTAAGTATGAAATTCTTGATAACAGTAGAGGAATCTGGTGCTGTCTTGCTTTTATAAAGAGATGGTTGCTAAGACTACAACTTTTCTGTCATCCATAAACGCTACCATCAAAAGCAAATAAGTCCTTAGAACATTTAAGCATGATCTAGCAAACTCTACGGATTCCATTTCAAGAATAAGATCAGGGAATAAGACACATTATTAGTATTCGATATGTTCCAATGGGGAAATATATGTAGCATACAGAACTTAACCTTCAAATATTCTAAGCCTTAAAATAGATAAGCAATTTTTCATCGCCGAATCGGACACTTGATGAATTTTGATGGATTTTCCTTGTATAGGTATGATACAGTGTGGATCATGCACATCACCACAATATAAGTTGTATTGCTCATGCAGTTTGGTATGCAATGTTTGGCATTTTCACACTCTGTTCATATAAGAAAAATTCCGTCTGATGCAACTTCATCTTTGCATGAATAGAAACCTTTACATTTTTAAGCAATGTTCAATAACTTGTCGATGACCAACCCCACAAACTATGGTTTAGGAATTCAACCGAAGAAGTAGACAATGCTGAATTAAGAAAAGTACTGTATATTTCATCGAGAATAAAAATGAATTTTACACTTGGCTGGCAGCAAAAGAGTTGCAACAATCAGTAACACAATCGAAACAGTAATATTTTTGTAGTCCTAACTTCGCAATATCCATATGGATTTTCCCAAAAACATGGGAAATACAGAATTATACAATTGAATCACTACATCAGTGGTGAATGGTGTACTAAGATAAAACCTTAACTTCTTACTATTTTTGTTTCCTCTGAAGTGCTAACTTCTGTATGCCAATATCTCACAGAATTTGTCTAGTTTTCAGCAGACTAGTTCTGAATCTGGGACTTCGGTCTCCATAACGAAGCTCGGAAAAGCTAGAGTAATCTCCCTGGAACATGGAAACCTTCTTTAAGTGTAATGAAATTTGTACTTTATACATTGGATATCAAGTCGTTATCGCCAGCACAGCAATAAATTTAGGAAAACGAAAAACCAGGAGAAAACAGATACAGTTTATCGGCACATTCATGAGAACGAGATTTGGTTATATCTTAATTGTTGGGATAATCATCGGACTAATGTGTTTCTTGGGACGCTCGACTGACCTTAAATACGGAAGAGTCATGTTCTTTATAAGAGCAGGATACTTTGCCACCATTTTCTTCCACTCTTCTAAATCAATTTTTTCATCTCCATTTAAGTCTGCTTCCTGGAGTGTCTGTCAGGAACTCAGCTCCATAAGCATTAGCGCGATATTTTAACAAGTGCTTGAAGAGAGAGAGAGAGAGACAAACAGACAGAAATAGAGGGGGAGAGAGGAACTTTTTTCACTACCTTGTCAACTATTGCTTCAACATCATCGTCTGAAAGAGACAAGTCTGATTCACTCAGAGTAGCCAGTACCATTTCTTTCAACTGAAGATTGTGAAAAAGAATGAGGTGAGACAACGAACCATAAGAGGAAAACATTTGCGGAATTTGTTAAAAAGAATATCTTTAGTTGCATGTTCAGCAAGCACGGGATTTGTGGAACTGCAATCGTACAAATTTTCGTTTTACTCCTTTTTATTACAAGATGATATTTGTTCTATTACAATATGATTTTAATTGACAATGTACTACTGCAAAGAGTATTCACCTCTTCTCGTTCTATATAGCCAGTCTGCCTGAGGTCATACAATCTGAAAGCAACTGCAACAAAACCCTTCTTCAGTAAGTAATCATATTCGTTATGAGGGTATTCATATTAAGTCATATTATACCATGAGATATTCATTATGAGGCATACTTTTGCAACGGTCAGTAGGCACTATCATCCCACATCAGATAGAGCCGATGGATTTGAGCAACATATAAGCCCTAACTTCCCCTCTGGTCGAGATGGGAAAGTGCAAGCTACATCACCCCTCAGTATTCAGAAGAATTAAGTAAAAGCATTTCTTATCACTTACATGCTATTTTATCCGCCTCTGGAGCATCAGGATGGAAGATACTCAATGACCGAACAAATTCTCCAAATTCAATTACCCCATTACGTTTGAGATCAAACAGCTCAAACAACTGCACAAGTACAGAAATAAAGTCGGTAACTTCAAATTTTTCAAGAGTGATGGTAGTTTCAGAGGTGTGATCAAGAAACGGGAAATAGAGTGAGTAGGAAGTAGATGAGAGACAAAATATACGAACCCTTTCTGCAAGGATATTCTTCTTGCTGCTGCAATTGAAAAGTGCAAGCAAGAATTCTTCCTGAAACCAGACATGCGGAAGACAGTTGAACGACATTTTGAATTCTTGTGAACAAACGAAGCATGAAAAGTCTTGATGATAATTGGTCAAAACTTTGGCCTTAAGAGAAATATTGTTTCAGAGTTAGGAAAGTACTTTGTGGATTCGACCATCATCAACTATGGAACTGCTTAGCTCCTCGAACAGGATATACAGCGCCTCTACTTCATTTACATTAACTGTAACCAATAAAGAGTTTCAAAAATTCAGAACTTCTAGATCATAATAAAGCAGACAACAACTTGTTGAACTGCTAATAGCACCAGGACAACCCCTTTTGGATTCAACTCACATGTTGTCTCAGAAGCAAGAATTGTATGCTCCTCAAACCCCGGCGGATTTTTGGCTTTTGACAAGCAAAAGCAGTTGGCTATCGATCGCATAATATAGTCAAGAACTCACAAACACAAACTGCACACACATGGATATGTTAGTAACATGCATACTAAGAGATGTTCGTGTATATGAAAAGCATGTAACTGAAGAATCAACGAAGAAATACATCGATTGGGCTTTAGAAATGAATGAAAAATGGCATCGAAGGGAACAAACTGCAGCCTGTTTGGAGTAACAAGTTTCTTGGTGCAAATTTTGTTTATTTATTTCAATCTCTAAACAGATCATTCTCTTAGACGAAGATCTCAATGATAACTTGTCTTGCATTTTCTCGAAACATCTTTCAGCAACCGAATCACACCCACAGGTATTATAAAGAACTAGTCGTTATATATCTAAACAGCAATCTTAAATCTAAACTAAAATAGAAGACATGATTTCTTTCTTAGCACAGTAGGATCTTCCAGTCTAAATCTGATATAGCTTGATATCTGTAGATCCCTTTTTGCAGTGTTAATGAATCAAGCAAATGGAAACAGCAACACACTAAAGATTATTACAGAACTGTTGAAACGCCAAGTACCATGATTATCCTAAACATCAATTAAAGCACTCTTCAGGCAGCTTATTGCAATTACCAAAAGATTCATAAGTCAGTCCAATCCATGAGTAAATTCACCCGAAATCGATAAATATAATTGTCCCAAATCTTGCAAGGCTGAACCCTGAAAGTTGAATAGCCAATAAGGGCTATAAATATAAGAAAACTGTCCAAAATCAATAAACTTTTTCTAACAACTCAAGGGCAAAAAACTAGTGTGTTCCACAGAATCTTGCCACTTCAAGAGTAGGACCAGAAACATGGGAAGAACAGAATGTCAAAAAGATAGCACTTTTTCTCCTTACTTTTCACTGTAACAACTTCATACAATACTGTAACAAATACTTAGATTAAAAACAACAAAATCATCAATTTGGACATGCAGAAAGACTCAAAACACAACCACGCACTAATCCCCAATACAGACAGACGTAGATACATATATTTACACAACTGTAAACAGTGTTTTGTGTGACTGTGTGTAGTTGTTGGAAATAGGTGAGAAGAGACATGACAAAGATGACATGAACTCACCAGTCTTACTTGTTCTGGTGAAGGTGTTAGCCTGTGCAAACACTTGCAAATTCAGGCCCATTTTATAGAGCATTCTTCATACCCTTCACACCCTTTTCTCAATTGTTTACTCAATTCTCTGACTTTCTTCAGCCTCCCCATTATTTAATCAAACCCTTTTTTCTTTTCCTTATTATTTAGTAAATTTGAAAATACATTTTGTCATTCACAAGAATGTACTAATATACAAACCATCTATTTTTTACTTGAAAAGGAAACTAAAAGTTGAAATTTTTGATCTCATGTGTTGCGTTTTTTTCTTCACAATTTACGAGTTTAGCACATTTAGTCTCATAAAATAAAAAGTTATATCATTTTCTAAACTATAAGTATAAAAAAATTATAACATATTAAATCGCAAATATATAAATTTTTAACTTATAAAATTAAATATGCTAAGCCCATAAGTTATAGAATCGAAAGTACAACTCCCACTATCTTATGATACGAAAATGCAATTTCCCCTATAAATTTGATCACAAAATTAGGTCTTGTTCATTTTTCTTGAAAGTGTACCAATCTGTGTATGTCAGCATATCAGGGGATGGTTGACATGGTCATCACTCATTAATGTTCATGTGGCTGACAATATGGCACTCCACTATTACCCTTTATTTATTAGCAGAAAGGGAGAGATGTTGCCTTCATCTCGACGGAATTCAGACACAAATTTGCATAATTTTGTCTTATAATAGTAGCATTATTGTGGGTTGACAATTTCACATTCAATAAATTGTCTGTCTCTCTCAAATTTTATTATTATTACGTTTTAAGATAAGATTATGTTCATTAAATCGAAACCCTTTTAAATATTTTTTATTATTCACAATAAATTTTCTAATACGAACTTTTAACGATTATTTTTTAAGTAGCAGCATATAAAAGTGTCGTTTATAAGTATGTAATAAATCGAAATGGATCGTACTGAGAAAAAATGAGGTATTTATTATCTTGTATTAATTAAGATATAGTTTTTTTATATTAATCTTGAATATTAGGTAGGTGTTGCTTTCTCCCTCACTTCATAATGCTTTTGTGTAGACTTTGACTTTTTACAACATTTAATAGCAATTTCTGCTGTTAGGGGACAATCATTTTATCCCCGAAAATAAAAAAAAATAAAAAGTATTACCGACATTTTTAAATATGCCATTTTTTAATGTTTATTGGAAGCTTCGGAAAAAATTAGGCTGCCTTAGTTTAATTTGTAAGCCCAAATGTATTGGGCCTACAGTATGGGTTTATGGGTCAAAATTTCATTTTTCATCATCAATACATAGATCTTAAGGCGCACAATGAACTGTTTAGAATCGACACATATCAATTTAAAAAATTTCAATCCGAAATTGGCATCGTGTTGTTCATGGTGAATTCTAAGGTGGTCATAAAACTGTAAATGGGACCAATTAGTCTATTTTTAAATCCAGACCGGTAATTTATTTATTTATTAAAATATTGAGATATTCTTTTAGATAATTATTTAAATTTATGATTGTTCTATGAAACAGATAAAAGAACAAATTAAATATAAATAAAAGCTATAACAAAAACAGTAAATTAGGGAGAAAAAAAGTTGTTAAAACTACATCAGTAACTTAAGGGCACATTTACTTTGGGTGATTAACCATGAGATCATGCCTAATCACCATTTATTTTTTGTTTACTTCATTTTGGATTAGTTTGTGATTAGTGCCTTAAGCATTATATATTATGTGATTTTTTCATGATACTAATCACAATTTAATATATCTCATTTTAATCGCATCACTCAAAGTAAATGTGGCCTAAATAAATAAAAAGTATTAATAAATTAAAGTATTAGAGATTGAAAAGCAAAAAGCTATCATTTCAAACACTGTTTCACAATTCAAATCAAGGCTACAGCTTCAACTCCTTTTACGCCATCATTCACATTCTCAAAATCCTGATACACAGAGGGCATATGCTGGTGGATGAACGATAAACAAATTATATTGACACTCTTTGAGCTATATCTAATTATACAAACACCTTCTTTTCTTTATAAAATTACAGGTATATATCTCTTGAGGGGTTGTTAGTGCAATATACCCGCGTGTGTGCGCCAGGGGAGGGGGGTGGTAAATTCGTCATTAAATATGGGTATACTTGTAATTAATACAATCTTAAGGATCTACTTGTAATTTTGCGAAGGATATGTTTATGTAATTAAACATAATTCAGGGAATGTCAATTTAATTATTATAAATTTTTTCTTTTTTATAAATGTAAATTTTTGCATTATTTATATATTTAGATATTAAATAAGGATAATCCAAATAAAATTATTTAAAAAATAAAAATTAAATATATGCCCATATAAATAGATAGATCACACTCGAAAAAATTTAATTGTAATGTTCAACTTTATTACTAAAGTAAGATCTCATTTGCAAACTATAATCAATCTTGTATTTGCGGTATTTAACAAAATATATATAAAAAACACTTAATTAAACATATCAACAATTTATATTTTACATTAAAAAAGTATAAATTGCTGATTGACTTTTGAATAAGGTTTTTATAGCTTATTATTATTAGCTTTTTTTTTTTTTCTTTTTTGAAAAAATATAGCTTATTTAGTTTGTTCCATTTGTGTATCGTTAATTTTCTGTGTATTTATTTTTACGTTCCACGTTGAGTTTTTATATTTAATTTAACAGAATTGAAGAATTTTATTGACTTTCTAGTTACTTAAATTTATGATTGTCTAGATTAAATGGATATTAAAAGAGTAATAATATTTACAACTCTACTCGTGATCTATTTACCTAATCCACTTTTGTTTTTTGCATAATTATAAAAATTATCAAGACAACCAAAAATAGGGCTAATTTGTGTTATATTGTTGATATTTTTGGAGGGTGTATGTGTAATTTATAAGAAAGGAGTGAGTTTGTGTAATGATATTGATATTTTTAATGGGTGTATATGTAATTTTTTTAAAAATATAATCAGTTTGTGTAGATAAATCATAGGTTATGGGGTGAAGATGTAATTATTCCTAAATTAAATCAAACAAAAAGTTCGAATAATAAATTTATAACTAGAAAATAAAATAGTTAAAACTAGACGATGAAAATATATAATAATTTCACTAAAAAACTTAGAATAATAAACTCTTTTAATAATTTGCCTAAAAGGACTCAAAATAGACTTTGAATTAAAAAAAAAAAGAGAGATTTATTGATGCAGTAATTTACAAAAATCAAGGAATTAATATAGCAAAAATTTAAAAGTAAAACAATAAAAAAAATAGTTGTTAATTAAATTTTAAAATAAAATAAAAATTACGTGACATGATATGACACATATATTAATTTAATTTATTTAAAAAAAAATAATTAAAAAGAAAAAAGCCCAAGTGGGTCGGCCCGATCCCGACCGGGCGGGAGCCTGGTTTTTGCAGTTTTACGCTTTTTGTCTATGACGATGAACACTTCACAGTATGACGATTTCTACTACATTCTTGTTTGGCTGAATAACGATTTGTCTATCTTCTTCCTTCCTTCCTTCCGCGAGTGCTAGTCTATGTCTATCCCTTTCTAGGGATAGCTCTCAGTGCACTTTTACGCTCTGTATTTTTTTGTCTTTCGATCAAATATTGTATTAGGTTTAACTATATTTATGAAATTTCAAGTTCTGTTCTCAAACTAAGAATGCCCAAAAGCCTCCGCTCAATACAGCTCGAGTTCTAGCTAAATATGTATTCCACACCATTGGGAGCTGCTAAACCCTTGATCAATTTCCCTGCGGTATTCCCGAATTCAAGAATTCGTAAGAACTTGAACTTTCGCGTCGAAACCACCAAAAGACTGCAATTTAATAGCTACCCACGTGTTCTTTTGGTGAAAGCCAGCTCAAATGCAAAGCCCTCTGTAAGTTCTGGTGGTGGAGATGAGGATTTTGTGTCTAGGGTTTTGAGGGAAAACCCTAGCCAAGTTGAACCCAAGTATTTGATTGGGGATAAATTGTATACATTGAAGGAGAAGGAGGATTTGAGTAAGAAGGGTTTTAGTGAGAGGGTCTCGGAGATATTGAAGAGATTGAATTTGAAGGCATTGGTGAGTAAAAGCGATGAGGTGACTGGGAATGCGAGTAATTTTGTGAAGCCTGAGGGGGAGGTTTATTTGAAGGATTTATTGAGGGAGTACAGAGGGAAGCTCTATGTTCCTGAACAAGTTTTTGGGGCTAATTTATCAGAAGAAGAGGAGTTTGATAAAATGTGAAGGAGTTGCCAAGAATGAGCTATGAGGATTTTCAGACGTACGTGACTTGTGATAAGATAAAGTTGCTGACTTTTAAGGAGGATAGTGGCGTTTCATACAGTAATTATGGGTACAGGGATTTTGTTGTTGATCTCAAAGAAATACCTGGGGACAAGAGATTGCACCGAACTAAATGGTGTATTGTAAACACATGAAACACTGTTGATGCTTCTTGTTTGATCATCTTTGTATAATCTCATTCTGTTTCGTGATTTTGAAATAGGGCAATGAGACTGGATGTAGAACAAGTGAAAGATCTGTTAGAGGCATACATGGGACCACGGAATGAAATAGAGAAGCAAATGATGGTATTCTCATTTGATATAATTTCATGTTTTAGAAAGATTCTGCCATGTATGTGATACAATATGGGAGAGAAAAAGAAAGAATGTCATAGTGTATATTTAGAGTGTGAATACTGTGGCCAATTCTTTAATGCATTTTCCACTATAGACTTTAAGATGGTATTGTCTTTTCGTCACTTTGTCTCCCAAACTAATGAGAGTTTGGATTTTGCATGAGAACTTCGATTCCGAAGCTAATTTTAGCAACACAGGTATTCATGTAAAATCAGTTAGGTCAGACAATCAACTGTTGACTTCGTACAATCTTGTTCTCTTAATAGTTACATTTATGCGGTATTTGCTCTGTGCTTGTGATATAGATTAGTGAATACCTTAGGATTTACTGCACAAACAATGTTACAGTTTCTTTTACTGGATGAGATTAACATATTGTAGTCTGACTAGATGATGGAACCTGATTAAAGTTCAATTTTATGTACTAGAAGCTGGATGTGGCATTTATTGGCATTCGGCTCCCCAAATATTCAGATACGCTATAGAATGCGTTTCATTTTTTCAATTGAAGTTACTAACAACCCTTGTGAATTGATAAACTTGTAAGAAAAATTGTTTGTGCTAAATTAGTTGGATGGGTCTAAATTCCCTGAAAGTTTTGATTTGTAAAATATTTGACAAAATCAATGGCATCATCACCAAAGATCTGAGGGCTGAGTTTCTAGTGAGAATGTGCAAGTTGAAAAATTTCTCTTCCCTTAGTGCTCTTTTCTATTGTCTTACCGCTTTATTTTTTCTGCAGTCCTGGGTAGGAAAATTGCCAGAGTATCCTCATCCTGTAGCATCTAAAATATCCAGCCGAATGATAGCTGAACTTGGGGTGCTAACTGCTTCTATGGCTGCTGCTGCAGTTTTTGTTGGAGGATTCCTGGCTTCAGCAGTATTTGCTGTTACTAGCTTTGTCTATGCAGTGGCTGCATATGTCATATGGCCTGTTGTCAAACCGTTTCTCAAGCTAATTTTGGGTCTCATCTTTGGCGCCTTGGAAAGAATCTGGGAGAATCTTGCTGATTTTTTGGGTGATGAAGGACTTAGGTCAAAGTTGTATGAAGTTTACGCTTTTGGTGGGTTTTCTGCCAGTATTGAAATGCTCAAACCAATCTTGTTGGTCTTTTTGACAATGGTGCTTCTTGTTCGTTTTACCCTTTCTAGAAGACCAAAGAATTTCAGAAAATGGGTGAGCTTCATTTCTTTTTGACAGTCATGTGATTAACTGTTCATGAGTAGTATGCTGATTGCCTCTACTTCACGCAGGATATATGGCAAGGCATTGAGTTTTCTCAGTCAAAACCACAAGCACGTGTTGATGTTAGTTCTACCTCATTATTCATTCGTATTTGCTTCCAATTTTTCTAAATGAATCCTGTAAAGGCCTTCCAACATATTAAGTAATAACCTATCTTCAGGGTTCTACTGGAGTCATGTTCAGTGATGTTGCGGGTATTGAGGAAGCAGTGGAAGAGCTCCAAGAGGTAGCAGTTTTAGTACATAATATACTCTATGCATTTGCAACTTTTTACCATGATCAAGCTGTCAGCCAATTTGTTGAACTTATGTTTTTTTTCCAACAATGAGATGTTCTGGGCTGAGAGAGTACATAGATAACTATTTTCTTATGACTTCAACATGCAATGCATTGACCTTTAAGTTTTCGCCTATGCTGACTGTTATAATTGTTGATTTATAATTATGTTATAAAACTTGAGACCTTACATTTTGATTTCTTTTCTTTTATGCCACTAATTAGCTGGTAAGGTACCTGAAGAATCCTGAACTATTTGATAAAATGGGAATAAAGCCTCCTCATGGAGTTCTTCTCGAGGGCCCTCCGGGATGTGGCAAGGTTAGTTATCGGTTTCACTGAAGTTGCAATGAATTATGAAAATCTCTTGATTTACATACCATTGTCAGACCCTGGTTGCAAAAGCCATAGCTGGTGAAGCGGGTGTTCCATTTTATCAAATGGCTGGATCAGAATTTGTTGAAGTGTTAGTTGGTGTTGGTTCTGCTCGTATCAGGGACTTGTTCAAAAGAGCGAAGGTAAATTGTTGAGATTCTCTGTCTGAGAGTTTTTTGTTTGTGAGGCTTGAGTAGTTAGTTTTGGTTGAGCATACTTGACCAAGTGCATATTTCTGTGATTATAGTTATGCTTTATGCATACCAATAATAATTATTTACATGTCACCCAGTGTAACTCAAACTTTGGCCTGTGAAATACGTGATCTGTCCTCAGTCGCTATTGTTGCTCCACTTAAGTATCTAAATTCTGACTAATGGATTTAGAGATTGTCATGGAAATAAGTATCTCATTATGATCAATGGTTCGATGAAACTTATTGATAGAGTTTTTTGCCAATGAGTAGGAAGTTTAAGATACTTTGTTTCTTGAACATCTGGCAAGACAAAAATTTACATAAGAATATACCTATATGTGTTTCTAACTTAGAAGAAACCATCAAATCACTTGGGCCAAATTCTAACAATATGTTATCTAATCCAATCCTTGATTGAGATATGCTTTTTTTGAGGTGAAACGTGGATTTGAGACTAACATTGGCAAATAAGACATTATTGCTGGATTTTTAAAGATCTAAAGTTTACCCTTGCAAAGACACTGTAGTGTGACATAAATTGAACCCTTGGTGCTTTTATCCTGAACCTTCTTGATAGTGGGGCGACTCATTTTACTTGATGAGATTGATAGATTTGGAGAAATTACATTGAACTCAACAGGAAAAAGACCCTATGAACTAAGATTTGCTACTACTTAATTGTTTGCCAAAATGACATTTTTGGAATTGGCTGTAGAAAAGAAATTTTGATATTATATAATAAACTGATATAGTCTTTTACAGGTAAATAACCATCAGTCATCTTTATTGATGAAATTGACGCACTGGCGACAAGGTATGGGTTTTTTAGCAAGTTTCTCCTAGCTTTCACTGAGCTTCTAGTAAATTTATTGTGACATAAGTATCTCTGTGTAGAGTTTACTATTAATTTAAAAGTTTCTAGTTGGAAACTGGTGCATTCTCTTGTTTAAGTACTTTTGTGTTGTAATGAATCTTTTGCAAATGGATATTCATGTTATGGTGATTGTTGGGTTTGGACTTTTATGTATAGGCGGCAAGGAATGTTCCGTGAATCAACAGACGACCACTATAATGCGGCAACTCAAGAAAGGGAGACTACGTTGAACCAGCTGTTGATAGAACTAGATGGGTTTGATACAGGGAAAGGTGTTATCTTCTTGGGTGCCACTAATCGGATGGATTTGCTAGATCCTGCCCTTCTTCGTCCTGGGCGGTTTGATCGGAAGGTGTGTTCCTATGAACTGCCTAGATTCTTTTGGAAGTTAGACCTCAATTATGATCATTCTGATTATTATCTAGATAAGAATACGCCCTCCAAATGCAAAAGGGAGATTGGACATTTTGAAAGTTCATGCACGGAAGGTGAAATTATCAGATACTGTTGATTTGTCTAGTTATGCGAACAATTTGCCAGGTATTCATTTCAGCTCTGGTTGTTCATACTTGAACCATGTATCTTTGAGGGGGAATATAATTTTCATCAATTCTCGAAATCTTAAGTTAGTAAAGATGCTGGTTTCATGGGTTCAATGTCCTTATGGTAATCAGGATGGACGGGTGCAAAACTGGCACAACTCCTCCAAGAGGCTGCTCTTGTGGCTGTCAGGAGAGGACATGCTGCTATTCTTCAGTCAGATATGGATGATGCAGTTGACCGTCTTACAGTGGGACCAAAGCGTGTGGGAATAGATCTAGGTCATCAAGGACAAAGTCGGAGAGCCACTACTGAAGTGGGGACGGCTTTGACTTCTCATCTGCTAAGGCGTATTGAGAATGCAAAAGTCGAGCGTTGTGATCGGGTGTCAATTCATCCTCGTGGACAGGTTTTACCTTCTCGTCTTATTTAATTTAAACCTGAAAATGTACTCTTCTACCTTTTCTTTGCAATACCTCTCAACTTCAGTTATCCTGCATTTTAGAGATTCTATGCACATGTTGGATTGCAGTTGACAGCTGGAGTTTGCATTGTTTGCAAAAGAATGCATCTTGTAACGAGACATTATAATTGACTGCTCCAAATCTTAACCTTGAATTTTATGCTTTGGTCATAAATTGAAGTTTTGGTTCTGCGGCTGCCATTATGGAAGAATGATTTTTTATTTAATAATGATGATTCTTACTCTTACCTTTTCATTGATAGTTTAAGATGTCTCATGCAGACGCTGTCTCAAGTTGTATTTCACCGTCTCGATGACGAGTCATACATGTTTGAGCGCCGACCTCAGTTATTACACCGTCTTCAGGCATGAAATTTTGTTCAACTGGTTTAAGGCTTTTTTCTCCTTGTTTTATTGTATCATCCTAGATCATGAAGCTGCCAAATTTTTCTTTATAAAGGTTTTGCTTGGAGGCAGAGCTGCTGAAGAGGTCATTTTCGGGCGGGACACTTCAAAAGCATCAGTCAGTTACCTTGCTGATGCATCCTGGCTCGCTCGTAAAATTATCACAATGTATATCTCTGAACCGTTGCATTCGCTTTTGTTATCAGCTCCTTCTGTTGTCATTTACTTCATCTCATCTCTTCTCATAGATGGAATATGGAGGACCCAATGGTAGTGCATGGTGAACCTCCTCCGTGGAGAAAGAGAATTAAATTTGTTGGTCCACGGATTGACTTTGAGGGTTCTCTTTATGATGACTATGATTTGATTGAACCTCCAATCAATTTCAAATTGGATGACGATGTTGCAAGGAGAACCGAAGAATTGATGCGTGATATGTACGGGAAGACGGTTGCTCTGCTTAGGCAGCACAATGCTGCTTTGCTTAAAACTGTTAAGGTATGCAGTGAGTTTAGTGATGAAGTTTATCTTTCCTCCTGCCTGACTAAAGTGCCTGCTAAAGAAGTAAACACGGCAGACGGCACTCTCCAAATTCTTGCTGAGTAGAGACTTTGTAAAAAAAAGGATGCAACCACCACTCCTTGGAATTAGTAATTACTGGCTATATCCATCTTCCAGTGGTTCATCAAGATTCAAGTGGGAGTGACTTGTATAATCCAGACATTATAACCTCGTTTTGACCTACATAGATAAATCATAGTTATGCAAAGAAAAGCACAATGAATGCAACACAAACTAAATGTTTTTTGGTGCTGCAGGTTCTTCTTGACCGGAAAGAGATAAATGGGTATGAAATTGACTTCATTCTTGACAACTACCCTCCTGAAACTCCTACAAGTCTAGTTCTGGAGGAAAGAAATCCGGGAAGTCTTCCGTTGTTCGAGGATGAGCAATCCCAGAGTAACGAATTAGAGTACACCCTCTTGACTTCATAACTCCCATTTTGAAGCTAAGACAGGAATCAATTCCTCTCCCTGGAGGATCATCTGCTTTGGACCGGCAGACTTGCTTCATTTTCTGGCATCCGACGAGCTTTGAAACCCATTCCGGAGATCATATTTCCAGACAAGAAGAGAATGAATTGCCAGTTTTGGTTTTGTTCATAGGTCCCTTCCAAGTCATAGGATTAGATGATATAGTGAAATTTTGCCCATTGCTTAGATCAATCTTTGAGGGTTGATTTGAGAAAAGCTTCTGAAAAAGAATGGCATTTCTAATACAATTGGTATTAGTATCGGAGGATTTCATGTCAGGAAACTGTAATTAGTGAATGGTTGCAGAGTATTACTACAGTTTTTGCAAGTGGTTGATGTGGTCAGAATTTAAAGTCATCAAATGTTTCAAGAAATCAGAAGGGTGGTTGGATCAATCAACTTTGCCCAAATGTGATGGTAATTGCATCAACCAAAATCTTACCATGAAAACTGATGTGATGGCAGCCCATGTTGGAAAGTAGAATTTGAAGGTTGGGCAACTGTGCATTCATCTGCACAATGTTGTATTAATCTATGATTTTAATTATTCACAAGAATACCAGTTGATTTATTGATCTTCAATATCAAATATTAAGAATTAATCAGCAATTATTCTTAAAATAAACATATAACTATTGTTAGGGTTAATTTAATTACTTAAGACTCTCTAAGAACATATGGTGGCATTTATATTTAATAAAAAAAATTATATTTAATAAAAAAAGTTATATAACTTTTTCATTGTACCTCTTGTTCAACATTTTTTTATAAATACTTATAAGAGGTAAATATAACATGTACTTATATATATATAAGTACACTCAAAAGGGGTTAATATTATAGTGTTCGAATAGATAAATGAAAAAATTAGTCAGCTTTTAATATTTAGGTGAGATCAGCAAAAGATGTGAGTATAATTTTTAAATAATTTTTTTGAAGAAAAATATAACTTATATTTTTAAAGATGATTTAAATATAGTTCACTTTTATTATTAACAAATAACATTCCACATTGATTGAATTTGAACCTAATAGAGCTAAATCTCATCGACTTGATCTATATGAATTTATATTTAAGAGATGTATCACAAAATTAAATAAAAAGAGAGTACGAATGGATTATGGTGCACGTGGGTACATATTGCGCCAATTTATGGGCCCAAGTATCATGTTCTATTGCTCGGAAAAATATTGTTTTATCTATACTTTATTAATATGTGAGAGTATTCTTTATCGACTTATTTTTTTGGTCTAACTTTATTTATTATCGAACTCCAATATTTCCACCATCTTGTGGTAGTTTTTTTTTTTTTTTTTTTTTTTTTTTTGGTATTCTGCATCTTTTTTCCTCTAAATTATATCTTATAAATTTAATATTAATTTATTAATTTAAATAACTTTAAATGATTAAAAAATTATAAATATTTTATTTTAAATAATATTTAAAAACTACATACACATGAAAAATGCTATAAATTATTAATTTAAATAAAATCTAGTCGAATGAAATCCATTACAGACTAAATTCTTATGAGAATAACAACCAAACTCGATCTAAATAGAATTCCCCTGCTGGTAAGATCATTTGCCACGAATCATCCACACACACAAACACACACACACAAGAAAGAAACAGAAAGAAAAGGAAAAAGAAATCAACATATAAAGACCCGCATTTCCATTTTCTTGACAGTTTTCAGCCAGAATTTCGTTTTCAGGAGAGCAACAACAATTTGCAGGTTGGAGGGAGCACAGAGATTGTTATGAGACTGAGGATATCGGCATTGACAACTCTGGTGGGGTAGAAAGGAAAACAATGAGAGATGAAGATTGAGCCCACGAAACTGAATCCTCAATCTTTTCGTAGAAACAGCGTCAAGAATCGTAATATTGGCAAGAGAATTTCAAGCAGAGGCTTCTGCAACCTCTCTGTTCCTCTCTTCTTCTCCTTTTGGTGTGTTTTTGTATTGTTTCATGCTAAACTTGGCCTCACTCGCGGAAATGAAGGTGCTCTAACCCCTTTTTTCGATTTCTTTGTGTTTTTCTGTCGCTTTTTTTTTTTTCCCTTCTTTCATTTTCTTGTTATTTTGGTCTTTGGTTTTGTGCCCACTTCCATGTTTTTGTTTCTTGGATTCTCCCCTTTTTTGTCCTGAGTAATTTGCATATTCCTTCCTTGATAGTTATTGTTAGTGGCTTTCCTACCTTGAAATCTTTTATGTTGTTCTTGGCCGATGCAGTTGTTAATGAGAATGGTTTATTCGTTTTTTTGGGTTGTAAATTTGTTTGCTGACATCTCTGTTTAGAGTAAGTTTCTGTAATTTTGTCCGTTTTATTTGGTTTTTGCAAATGTCATGTGAATATCAAGAGGAAGTAGTGTAGTTGAGATGGCTATTATCGCACCCTGTGGGAGGTTGATAAATTATCAATTTAAGGATGGTTTTGTAATCATGTTTTTGACTGGTTAAAATGGATAATTTTCATGGGATTTTTCTTGCCTGTAATGGGTATATGTGTGTGTTGCGTAATCAGAAATTATGTAAACGTGCTGTTCCTTTTGCAGAAAATGGATATGACAATATCACTAGTGGAGTTGTGATGGAGCCCAATGTGTCGGAGATTATTAATGATTCCGCTTCACACGAGGGCCATACAGATGTGGAAGGTTTGTTCATGGAAACAAGTGAGTCGGAGGAACTGATATCAGTTATTTTAGTCTATGAGTCGTATATGTGTCGAATAGATAGTCAAGAAGATGGTAGAGAAAGTGAACCGGGACAGCAACAGAATGGAGGATTCAGATAACTTATCCGAATCTTGATGAGTTCAAATATATTTCTAGGCAAGAGAAAAGTGGTTCCCCACGCCAGCTTGTAAACATCACCCACAGGCTTGAGCCTGACGGGACACCCTACAACTATGCCTCAGCTTCAAAGGGTGCAAAAGTGGTTGATCATAACAAGGAAGCAAAAGGAACAAGCAACATCCTGGGCAAGGATCACGATAAGTATCTCAGGAATCCCTGTTCGGTTGGGGGCAAGTATTTTATCATTGAGCTTGCGGATGAAACTTTGGTTGATGCTGTCAAAATAGCAAATTTCGAGCATTACTCCTCTAATTTCAAAGATTTTGAATTGTATGGGACCTTGGTTTACCCAACTGAGACATGGAACAAATTGGGGTCCTTTGTCGCTGCTAATATCAAGCAAACACAATGTTTTAAGCTGCCTGAGCCAAAATGGGTCCGATACTTGAAAGTGAATTTGCTGAGTCATTATGGTTCGGAATTCTACTGTACACTAAGTGTTGTGGAGGTGTATGGAGTTGATGCTGTTGAACAGATGCTTGAGGATCTTATTGTTACTTCTACGGAGTCTTCTACTAATGGATCGCCAAGTCCAAATTCGACTGCAGTCCCTTCGTTACAACCTGAACCAGGTCCTAACAATCCCAAAGTAGATGTTGTTGGTCATAATGTTTCTGAGAGTGCAGGTAAAGCTGTGGGAAATATTGACGAGGGGCAAAAGCTTAGTTCAGATATTCCAAAGCGACCAAAGCCCATAAGTAGCACAGCGGATCCAACTCCGAAGGCTAGGCAGCATCCAAGTAACAGATGGCATGCTGATGCAGCACTAAAGGTAGTGTTACAGAAGGTCAGAGCACTCGAACAGAACTTATCCGTGCTGGAGGAGTACATCAAAGAACTTAACAAAAGAAGGGGAGATATTTTGCCCGAGCTTGACAAAGAGCTTGCAAAATTTTCTGCTCTTCTGGAGAAAAGTAAATCAGAGATGAAGGATCTCTTGGAGTGGAAGGAAACCATGGTACTTACACATCTTAATTTTTATGCATTGCATGAGGAACCACTGCACTTTCTCTTAACTATGGGTTTCTTCAGGAAAAAGGATTATTTGAGCTTGAGTCATGGAGAGCTCTAGTTTCAACCCAAATGGATCTCTTGGTGTCACAAAATAGCATGCTGAGGTTTGTTGCTCCGTTTCTTGATTATTGTTTTAGTTTAATTTATTATCCCCTCCTGTCTGACTTTGGTTGCCACATATGAATCAAGGAGTAAAGACTTTCGGGAACCAAATGAAACCGCTAACTGGTTGACTGTTGAAATTAAAGTTCCAAAACAAGGCATAAACTCCCCCTGCCCCCCTCCAAAGGCTAAAGGGATTAAGTTAATGCATAAACAATTGAAATCTAAGGTTCCTGTTTTCTTAATGATGACTTAAAACACTTAATGATGACTTAAAACACTCTATCACGTAAATTACTTATGTTTTATATGAAATACGTACTGCTTTCCTCACTTTTCTCCGCTTCCGTTTGGTTTTCCCCTTGTTGCCCCTTTTGCCGAATTGTTCTGCAGAGTAGAGGTCGAAAAGTTGCTACACGATCAAGCAAGTTTGGCGAGCAAGGAGCTAGCTATTCTAACAGTCAGCCTTTCCTTCGCATGCATTGCCATTCTTAAGATTATTTCAGGAAGGATGGTGGAATATTTCCGCTCCCCAACAGCTGGTGCAGTTCCCTCATCGAGCAGCGTATGGACGTTAATTCTCATCTTCTGTAGCATGACGATGATCATACCAGTGATTTATGGTTAGTTGTCTCCTAACTGTGAGTCTTTAGAAGCAATTCTTTGACCAACAGCTAATTGTAGGGAAGGTGTTTAGTCTGCAGTTTTATGTCAGATTATGTTGTTATCATGTCCTAATGGTGAACATATTACCACTAATTCTCAGCACAACATGTTTTGAGGTTGTCTCTGAGTTCCTGAGTGTAATTTCTGGATGCCATTTACAAGAATGGGAGGAAATTCATCTTATATTTCGACTGATTCCAAGTACTTCTTTCTCTTAAATGCCATTCTTAAATGCCATTTCCCATCAGATGGTTGTGTTTTCGATTCAAACTGTTTTAATGAGTAATTTATAAGTATTCCTGTAAACGAGATATGGTCCACGAACAAATGCATCGAAAATTGAAATGAGAAAAGAGCTTTCTTTCCTTTCCGGCAATGATTTCAAACTCAAAAGTTGACAATTCATGGCCAAAGCTCCTGTTCCTGTGAAAGATAGATCACTCCTTCGAGTCTCGGAGAGTTGGGAAACCAGTCTGATCCTCAGAGGAAAAAAAAAAAAAAAACAGCAAGACTAGCTTGAACTTCAAAGATTGCTAAAAATCATGGAAATTATTAATTTCATAGTGAATTATATACTTAAATTTGTAGTAATGCATTATTGGATTATAATTTTCATTTAATTAATAATTTATTTTACTTCATAAATATTGCAGAAACTCACTGATCCGATGAACGTATGCATGATAATGTTATAAATTGAATCATCGTATTATTATATAATTTCTTTAATCAGATAATTAAAATTAATAATTGTTACGGAAATAAAATTTTTAATAAATTTAGTAATAATTTTTATTATGTATATAAATATTGTAATTTGTGGATGATCAAAATTAATTAATTATTCATATTTAATAGAAGTGCATAAGTCATAGTGTCATACTGTAGAATAAACTCAAAAGAGACAAATTTCCAGGAGTGGTTCGTCTGTTTAAGTGAAGTTACGAAATTACCCCTAAGTTGGGATTGTATTTGCGTTATGACCCGATTGGGTCTTTCCCACTTCTCTTCCTCAGTCTGAGATGAATTTCAGTTGCAAAAACACCCATTTTCTCTCTCTACACCCTGCAAACTCTTACTCCATCTCTTTCTCTCTCTATAAAGCACCAGAAATTCTCTCTCTGCCCTTTGATTAGGGTTTCAAGATAAAGGGTTATCTGTGTTCCTCGAGGATTACACAGGGGAAGAAGGGACGAAAAGGGCGCTATCAAATCGTTTGTTTGTACCACACCTAAAAGGAGAAAAAAACGCATGCAAAACCACATTTGTCTGTGCTTCAATTCAAGGTAACCGAGGGTTTTGTTCTCGTTTTTCTTTTTCAGAAGATTGGATTGTTTCTGTTTGTTCCTTTCATGAATTGCAAGGATTTTTGCAGTCGATGTTGCTACTGTCGTTTCGTGACCTGTGAATGGGTTCTACGATTTCTAGCATTTTCTTTGTGACCGATTATTGGTCGTTTATGGTAGCCGTGGCAGCAACCCTTTTCTGTTTTCTTTTTGCGACTGCTTTGGTTTTCCGGAAACCGAAATTAGAGGGAAGCCCGTCTGAGTTGAATAGCTTAAAACCCCGTGATTGTGCGTGCCTGGGTGAGGACAGTGGAGTTGATAGTGGTGAGGAAATGACTGCGCGATTAAGTGGTGGTGGTAAGGAGAATGGTGTGGAGATGGCGGTGGATAGGCAGACGGGGGCGTCGATGATGGAGCAGTTGGTGCCGGAGATCACTACACATGCCCTCAGTTACTTGGACTACCCAAGCCTCTGTCGACTCTCCATGACAAATTCGCTCATGCGAAAAGCTGCCAATGATGATAACGCATGGAAGGCACTCTATCATAAGGTTTGTTTTCTCCTGGAAAGATTCTTGGTGGAGTGGCAAACTTTTGCTTGTTTGGTTTTCTGAATATTTTGTGTAGTTGTAGTTTAATCTGATGCAAGTATTTGAATTGAGCAATGGGATGTGATGGTTACCTGGTTACAAGCATTCGATGTCGGATTTATTATATACTTTCGTCAATTGTTTATAGTAGCAGTTGTTTGCCATGTTGTTTTACTACATTAATGTGATTCTCTTATTGTTTTCTGGAAAATAAGAATATTTAGCACCAGCACAAAGCAAGCAGATCAGCAGACGCTGGTAATTTTTGTGATATAGATTTTGAGTGTCTGCTTCCATATCAAATTGTCCAACTGAACGTGGACATGCTCGGAAGAATAAATAAATAATGCTAATAAAACAAACAAAAGAAGAAATCTAAAATTTTGACCATTCATCCTATATTATGGGTGCTTGTGAATTCTGAAGCAGAGATTTTCGTGATCTGTGGATTCTGTTTTCACTGATGGTAGGTTAGTGGCTGATTAGGTACTAAATCAATGCATCAAAACTTGAGAACTGTTTTGGTTTGCTGTTTCATTGAGATAAATGGCATCCATGCTTAAGGTCCTTGTGTTTTGCGGCTAAAGCATGTAATGCTTGATCATTTTGTTCAATCTAATTTTCCAAGAAATGGGTTGACATTGCGGAGTTGTATGTTATCAATTTAGTTGGGAATTTCCTATTGACTTCACCGTTGTCTGCTAATTACCAATGTTGTTCTTTGATATAGTCAAATAGGTAGATTGGTTAACCAACCTACATAGTTTTGAGAATGGAGCGTAGTAAAAAGCATCTTGATATTATTATTAAGACACAGTGTATTTAGCATCATCTTGCCTGCTAGCTTTTCTCCCTTATTCAAGAACAATGCACATGACACATAATTTGAGGTTTTCTTTGTTGAAGGAGTCAATAGCTAGGGTGAGTTTATGGGTAGGACAGACTTATGTTATGTATTCTATATTAGGTGTAGTCACCTAGAGAGTAGAGAAGAAACCCAAAGGGCAAAAGGAACTGGGAACTGAATTCTGTTTTCTTCTTGCTTCATCTCTTAGCAGGCTATAACTACTTTGCTTGCCAACTTTTAGTGTTCTATCAGTGTTTGTCACTTCTCCTGCCGGAGACCAAAGCTTTGTTTGTGTGTCTTCTGCTATATTAAAACAGAGCATGGACATTCCTTCTCAAAGACCATTCTTGATAGTAATTTTTCCTTCCTTATAGCCACGAGTCAGAGTGCAATTACTTCATACTTCTACAATCATTCAAGTCATGTTTAAAATGGTAAGTAATGCTAACTATTTTGCTTTTTGCCTAATCTAATAGGATTTCACTTTGGAGCAAGATAACGTGACCCCACCCAATGGATGGAAAGCTTATTATGCAGCTACAAGCTATTGTCACAATCAATGCTGAGTTTTTTAGGATTGTCAGAGAAAGGTTGCTTCCAGCTATGGGTCAGTTGTGGCTTAATGCAGATTATGTGAAGTGTTTTCATGCAACTGGCGAGTCCTTTAGTGGGTACGGTGCGTTCTTTCCATGAATGAATTTCTTTAACCTACAATACTTACCAAAAGTTTGATCTTGTAAGAGGTGAAAGTTTAATTGCTGCTCTTGAACCTGTTTGGATTTTGTTATGTCTCAGTGTGTTAGCTTTTCATCACTGTAGTCCCATCTTTATACACAGGAGCTTAATACGACCCTCAACCCTCTTTCTAGTTATAATGCAGTTATGGAGAGCTGGCAGCTAGCATTTAGCTGGGAAAATGTTGCTGATTTCCAGATTCGAGATGTAAGGACTCGTGTCCTGACAGATATGGCTTGGGTTACCATGAAAGTTTTTGTTGACATAGGAGCCGGCCCATTTAACGTGACTAATATTTTCGAGTTCCATAATGGAAGATGGTACATGGTGCACCATCACAGCTCAGCATTGCTAATTCATAGAGGTGGCCAGCAACAACTTATGCAGGCATAATGAGGTACATACAAGATGATAAGAATTAATTCATGTGAATCATTAATCTGGGAAGTGGTACAGTTTGTCTTTAGTTAGAAATGACTCTTAAAGAAATCGTCAAGGTTCTCTTGGGGGGGATCTTATTATGTACTTCCCTTTTTTCTCCCCCTCTATCACAAAATCTCCATTTTTAGCTGTGGTAGGAAGGAAAATGTGAATTGTTGATGCCTTGGTTTCCTTCACAAATTTTTTATGGTAAAATACATGCACAGTTGAAGTTTCGGCTCTTTTTTTCAGTTGACAAAGTGAATGGCATTTGTACATGATTGGGGTTATGAACTAAACATATTCAATATGGTTGGTTGTGTTTCATGGACCAACCTAACTGGGCACAAATTCTCTATGTAGCTCCAAAAGTTGCTGGTAAGTATGATATTCCAATTGTAAAGAGTATGTAGAAGAGATCAACACTAAAATTCCAGAAATTATCATATTCATTGCCTTTGTGGACACATCCGTTACACGACCGGGCACTTGAATATCAAATGCGTACCATTGCCAAAAATGAGATACAATATATAAACATCGACAACAAAATTTTCAAACAAGGAAGTAATATTAATGATAAATGCACATAAGGGGTTCAAAAGACATGGATATATTACTTACCCAACTTCAAAATTAAAGATGAATCCATGTCAATAATTTTATTTCGCTCAACTCAACAGACGACTTTAAATTCATGCTACACTCAAGTGTACGGTGAGTATTACATATTAATTCTCTTGTATGTAACATCTGCAAAAGAAGAATGTTGGTATGGTAATGGTAGTACCAAAGGCCGATTGGAGTAATTAAGGAAAGTTGAGTGACTAATTCAAGATTAAGCCCAAACTCAAGGACCAAAATTGTAAAACTTGCCCTCTTCTTTTCCATCAAGGTTGATTTGATGCATATTGAGGCTGCAGACACAGCAGGTGTTCCCAACTGCATATTATAAGCGCTCGAACAGTCCTTACTCAAATTTCCCTTTTCAGCCAAAACCAAAAAAAACCATCTTCCCTGCACCCGAAGATTCTATAAACCCAAACCCACAGAATTCCTTACAGAGAAAAAGCAACTGAGGATTTTCTACAAGTGGGCTGTCTGAGAAATGGATACGGAGACCCGTAACATAATCGAGGAGACGGTTTCTGGAAATCCTCAAGAATTCCAACATGGATGAAACTGATGAGTACAAGATCCGCAAGTCCGCATCCGAGAAGCTGCAAATGAACCTATCTGAACCGACCCGGAAGAAGTTCGTTAGGCAGGTGGTCGAGTCCTACCTTAGGGAACAACAGGCTAAGGCGGAGGAGGAGCAGCAGCCGGAGGAAGAAGAAGAAGAAGAGGAGGAGGAGGATAACGGTAGAAAAACAGGCGGCAGAGAGTATGATGATGAGGAGTGGCCTTATTATTTGCCGCGTGAGTTTTCGATACTACTACGCTCGTATTTTGACACTGGATCTTTTCTTTGAAGCAATAGAGTAAATTTTTCTACTTTAGTGTTTGATGTAGGGATAAATTATTGTGTTTGTATTGTGAATTTCGTGCAGTTTGTTTCTCTTTTGTTCGTTTTACGAGTTTGATTGCTTGTTGGTCTGGAGTTGAGTTACATTGTGTTAATTTCAGTTGTGGCCTCTCTTTTCCCCCTTCATTTTGCACTTATTTATCTTTTGGATACGGTGTCGACACTTGTAATTGTGGGTTTATGGCTAATACTCTGTGAAGTTACAGATTTAAGAGGAACAATAGTACAATTTTGTGCAGCTTTTTCCTGATTATGGTTTTTCAAGAAACACGAATTGGTTTGCTGGGGAGGGTGGAAATCTACAAGGAATTATGGATATCAATGCCCAAATTAGGACTTGGAAACATCTAAAATTGTTTTCTCCAGAGTCTTTATAGCTAGTTGCCTATAGTACGCTAGTGTTTCATTTGCATGGAGTTGAAGGCTTGCAAGTGTGAAGAGGGAAAGGTAGTGTCCAGATTCAATTGATTGTTTATCTTTTGTCACCATAAAGGGAGCTGCTATATCTTTATTTTCTGCAGCTATATGTGGGAAGTTAGTGAAACCTACCTCTTGCGGCATGGAACAATCTGCACAAATTTCACATTTTACTTCTCTTCCTGCTGGTTTGAAATTGGTTGACCCATTTCTTGTTTCATTCTTCCTCTGATTGTGTGTTAATAGATTTTTGCTTTGCAATATGTTTATCAGATAAGAGAAGGGTGACACTATCTGAATTTAGAGGGAAGACTTTGGTGTCAATTAGGGAGTATTACAAGAGAGATGGCAAAGAGCTTCCATCTGCTAAAGGTAATTGTTTTAAATTTCTAATATAATTTATATAAGTTTCTTGGTGTGTAGAAGGTAAGCTTTGAATCTTCTCCAAAGTGCTCCCGCGGATTTGTTGTTTTCCGCAAAAATGTATGTTTTCTCTGTCAATATGTCAAGTGTGTCAGTACATTGTGTTTCCTTGCACATTTTTCATTCAAGATTTGGTCACAATACTTGCATTTATGACCATCATTAATAGGCTTAGGTTTGATGGGCAATGCGAATTCTTTAGATGGCTTGGATTTGTGAAAACTCCAAATATAAGATGCTTCTGTGGACAGAGAATTAAAACTTGAGAGTAAAGACAAACTAACTTGTCTACTTTTTCTCCTTCAGTCTTATATGATTTAATGTAAGCATTTGAGCTGATTAAAGAATACAAAAGAAGGCTAAAGGGACTTTGCTAAACATCTCCTTAATATACTGAACATGAATTCTATAAGATTTGGAAATCTCCATGTTGGTAGATACCAATTTCATTTAACTAGCATGTAACTGGAGCTTTGTTGCATGAAGACCCTATGGATCAAATTCAAAATGAAGAATTGCTCCTAATAGATCAAAAAGCAATAAATCTTAATCTTGATATTCTACCTTGTTTTGCACTTTCTTGGCTACTGAAAAGTTTGTGCTGCAGTATTGATGTTATACTATATAGAATATACAAAAAAAAAAAGTCCATTAGTCCTCTGAGTGGGAGAATATGTTCTAGATTCCCTCCCCGCCCCCCCACATTCATGCACGCAGCCAGGGTTAAGGAGAGATCTTGAAGCCCAAAACCGTTGGGTTGTCGCCTAGGGGACTTCTAGATTCTCTTTCTCCCCATAGCATTTAGGTGATCATGAAGCTTTTCTCATAATATACATTCCACCTTATCAGTGTAGGAATATGGACACTTGAATCTCTTCTCTTTTTTTTGGATGATTTATTGTTGAAATCTCATATTTAGAAGTTTGCCCAATTCTTTATTTACCTTAGATTTTAGATCAGCCATTTGAAAAGTTGAATTGCTAAAGACTAGGGCAGCAAGTACAGTGAGGGGATGTATAATAATGATTAAAGCAGCATACCCAAATCTCTTGTGCAAAATGCTATAGCTGCTAATAAATTTACTCAATGTTACTTTCTCTACATAATTTAGATTAGAGGTTGTTACTTGTATGATTTCCATTTTACCTATATTGAATATGATATGATTTGCTACCTCAATGCAAGCTTAAATATCTTCTCTAAATCTTTGATTGCTTCTTTTTAATTTCACTCTTCAGTTCACAAGTAAATTGGAAGAACTCAATTAATATTAGAATACAAAAACCCACTGACATTCCACATGGAACTTCTTTGTTGCTATCATTCGTAGTTAACCTTCTCCAGATTGAGGTCTATATCTCTCGTATTTAGCAATTTTCAGAATTTCCATACTTTTAAGTTCTTTCAAATGACGAAAATATGTGGCCTCTTGACTTGCAGGAATAAGTTTGACAGCCGAGCAATGGGCATCCTTCAAGAAGAACGTACCTGCAATAGAGAAGGCCATCAAGAAAATGGAATCTCGATGAAGTGAAAGGTAGCCTGCTAAGTAGAAGGAGACAGACGCATTTTCAGAATCAAATCCTCCAACAAAACAATTAACCCTGTGTCTGCCTATTTTATCGGATACTGCTTTTGCTGTTGGAACCGGTAGTTTTGAACAGTGATATAGTATATATATTTAGTGTATGTCATTTTGCTGTGATGGTTAGCCTCATGTACCATTACCTTCTTTTATGACCCTCTTTGTTTTCCTCCGGACCACCTCATCAAACACATCCATCTACTTCTTCAGTTCCTTGCATATATATGTTCTATCTATTTGGCCAATTCTTAGCTCCTGATGTCTGAAAGTTACAGCTAATGGCAACAACACAATCTAAATTGTTAAACATAAGACAGCTAGATTGTTGCATTGGCCAACATTACTAGATACAATTGACTCAACACGATTCAACAAGAATGCATAGTCTTCAATCGTCATAAACTTGGATTAATTGGGATCTACTATTGTTTTGTCCAGTACATGTCCGTTTTCTTACACTGCAATAGCAATCTTATTATCAACTCACAGTGCAGTAGAGGGATTATGCCCGTCTTACATTCCAGTAAGTTTTACGTATGTATCAAGCATTGTGATTTTTAATAAAAGATGAATAATGTGAAAGGGCGAAGGCTATGTAGATGGGCCGGTTGGATTTGAATCTAAAAATAAATATTTTAGATATGGATAGGGTCAGGCTTAAACCCGAAACTGGAGAAAACTCTGCTTAAGCTGATGTAGAATGACATTTTGACCCCTGAGATTTTATAATGCGTTTACAGTTGCTAAGATATAGAAATCAAAAAATTTAAAATTGCAGAAATAAAGGGCCCAACCGGGTTCGAACCGGTGACCTCTTGATCTGCAGTCAAATGCTCTACCACTGAGCTATGGACCCTTGTTAATTTTTTTTTAATCGTGATATTATTCTACTTTAACACCAGAAAATTTGGGCAAAAAAAATTTAAATAAAAGAAATTTAAGAACCCAGTTCATCTCTCTATCAACTCATCAGTATATGTCAAGCAATTTATTAAAGTTATTTCTAACAGTTTATGATAAAGTTAAATGTAAAGGATTTGGATTTTACCAATAAATTGAGTCATTGACAGTCAGCTTGAGTTGTCTTCTTTGAAGGGTTCCCACTCCAGACTTAGTCTCTCAACCCTACGCCTACGGTGAAGATAAAATATTTTTAGTCCTAGTTGATTCGGTCTTGGAGTCTTAGTCAAGGTCAACCTAATTATATTACCAATGAATTATTACACTTAGGTTATCTTTACTTTGGGTGATTAGCCATGATATCATGGCTAATCACCTTTTATTTTTTGTTTACTTCATTTTTTATTAGCTTGTGATTAGTACTTTAAACTTGGTATATGGTGTGATTTTTTTTGATAATAATCACAATTTAATATATCCTATTTTAATCACATCACTCCAAGTAAATGTGGCCTTACTATATTATAATATACAATTTTAAAAGTTCAATCTGTCTCACAGCAAGCATAACAATAATATTTATAATGTGAAAAAAACGACATTAAAATGTAACGATAATATTCCTTGAAAAGTTATTAGGCACACATGAATAATATCACGATCATACAATGTATATCTTCTTCTGACTTTAGTTTCTATGGGTCGGGGGTATTTATACTATCGGATGGATTTACAATGCTCAGAGCGAAAATACGATTTTATTCTATTGTGGTAGATGTTTCGATAATTAGCCCGGCGAATTCAAATATGTCTCTCCTTGACTTTTTGCTTGTGAAAAGTTCATCTTGTTCTTGCAAGTTTTTCTTTCCTCCATTAGTTTCAAATAAAAATTTGAGTAAATGACAACTACCTTCCGTAAAGTTTGTCATAATTACGAATACTTCTTTATTGTTTGAAAATTTATAAATACCCTCCTTAAATAAAAAATAATTATGTAGTCCTTAGATGGTTAATTAAATTACTACTTCACCCTTTTATTTTTTTTAAAAAAATAAAATATTTGAAAAAAATATATAAAAGAAATTGAGGTTGGCTAAAGTAAATAATCCATTGAAAATATTACTTCATAAAAAGATTTTATAAAATTCTATAAGGTATATAAAATTATAATTTATAATTCAAAATAGCAATAAAGCAATTCTTGTAATTTTTGAAACAACATGGATGCCTTTGTAATTATGCCAAAACATCTAGAAAGATAATTATAAGGGGGGGAAAATTAGTCCATTAACTTAGTTCTCGTTCAATTTTGATCCACTAATTATGATACTTATCTCATTTTATACACTAAATTAGAAAAATATATAAATTAGGTATTCTGATGGCTAATTTTTTTTAATTTTCGCCGAAAATTAGCATGTGGAAGGCACATGCCAAAAAAATTGGAGATTTTGAAACCAACGTGTCCCTAAAAGTTGATGTGACAGATGACGTGGGCTTATTTTCTTCAATAATTATATTTTTTAGTCTACTGATTTTGTCTTAATATAATTTTTAGTCCACTAACTTTGTCCTACTGCAATTTTAGTCACTCGCCCCCCTCCCCATTAGCCTTGAACCACCATTGACTGTCGGCAACCCCACTCCATCTCTGCCGTCGCCAGCCCGCCACCCAAAATATCTTCCGGTGCGTCTCCGATCACGCACACCACCATCAGGACCTTCGTCCGCCGATCTAACAGAAGTTGTTGATCTTGTTCCCATAAGAGTAGCCACACGCCACCACTTGCAGATTGACAACCAAGTTCTCTCCTTCAGCTTTCTCTCTCATCGCCATTTATTGCCCTCATTTTGACCTACGCCAATGGACTACACCGTTCGACTCCTCTCTTCATATTGATCATTTTGAGCCATCACTCATATTTTTTGGTCAGCTCCTCGATGAGTGACGTCTTCATCTTCGCACACCTCTTTCCGACCGCCTTTTGAACGAATTTCCGAAGGCCACCACCACCATTTGACTGCCCTTGCTCAAGCGAGTTGAACGCATCCCCAACCATACATTTTCGTCCAGTTTCAAGAGGGTGACACGCCGGGGATGGCCCGGGGGGGGGGGGGGGGGGGGGGGGCCTTGGGTTATATTATAAATTTTTATTTTATAATTATGCCATGTTGGCGTCCTAGTTTACAAAATTGCCACATAGACACACACATGGTTTGGATTGTCGGACACTTAAGCAATTAAAATGATACATCAACAATTTTGTTTATTTTATCGGAAATTGGCCCAAAAATCCTAAATCGGATGGAATTGATGTATTTTACAATATAGTGTACAAAATGTGATAATTATTATAATTAGTAAACCAAAATTGAACGAGAACCAAATTAATGGACTAAAAAAATTCCCTAATTATAATCTACCTTAAAAAATTTGTAGAGTGGATATGAACTTTTCTACACATCTTGTATTCTCTTTCGATCTCTCGCTATAATAACTCGAAAGAGAAGAGATAACAAAGTAGCAAAAACATTAGTCCCAAATATTATTTTTTTTTTTAATTTTAGCGTGTATTTGACCTTGTAATTGAGTAGATTAAATATGTATTTCAAGTGCTAATATAAATTTTTGTGTTGTTTTGCTTTTTTTTTCTTTGTTCCTCGCAATAATCACTTTTAGATTTTGCTAAAAATAAATTTGTAGCATTTAATGCCACCAAAATGATTTCATCTAATTATTCATTATGCGCATTGGATAATTTTGTGATTCCCTTATTAACCTTAAAGATTATAGTTTTGGAATTTAGTTGCATAATTAAAATTATGAAATGATGAATTACGTCTTAATATTTATGTTTTTTTTATTAATTTAAGATAAGACCAAACACATAAAATTAGATTTAAAAAAAAAAACGTATAAAATTAGATACGACGAACGATGACAGCATCGTAAAAACCCGAGCAAGATATCAACTTATGGAATTAGACAATGATTATATACACATATTGAAAAAATTCAAACTCACAACTCCCATAGTTGAAGTTCTTAAATTTGTTGGCCTACACTCAAAAAAAAAAAAAAAAAAAACTAATTCTTGTAATTTCATATGCTAAAAATATATGTGACAACAAGTGATGAATGGTTGCCAAGTCACAATGTTTGGTGTGCAATTGCATCATATGACTACCCAACTCACCAACGTTGATCAATTCACAACATCGGACACTCCAAAATTTTTCATTTCATTTTGTCTTATTTTTTCTATTATTATATATCTCGTGACATAATAGGGAACAATTATGTACAACCAAACAAACCCTAAAAAAATGAGAAGCAACCACCATCACTCATTGTCGTTGATACATACAGAAACAGCCTTCCCGTGAAGGAAAAGGTACTAGAAAATGTTGGCATTTTTGCTCTATTGGGATAAATTATTATTCCTCTTCATCTAAAAGTCTTTGTCAATTATTGACATTAATTAATACTGAGTTTCACTGATATTGATTGCAACGAGAAGTTTGAGCAATTTGAAATGTTTTTTCAAGATAAAATTATTGGATTATATAAACTTAAAACAAACAATATCTAACCAAATAAGATATCGATAAAGTCGAAAGTCACATCAAATATTGTCAAGATTCAAAACTCTGACCGTTGATAAAACAAGCACCGTGACAAATATTTGAACCTTTATGATTCAGTCATATATAGGATCACACAACAATACATTGTACCTTTGCTGTATGCAATATCCAACACATCAAGAACTTCCAGATTTTTGCAATTTTTTTAAAATAATTATATCTACACCCTGGCCTATAAGTTATTTACTCAAATCATTTGTATTTTTAAAAAAATTGCAGATACACCCACAAAATATGTTTACACAAACCATTCTTATTTTGTAAAAAATTACATACACCCCCTCAAAACATCAAAATCATTTCACAAACTACCTTAATTTTTTTACTATTAGGGATGACTTTTATAATTACACAGAAAAAGAAGATAATGTGTAAATAAATCATAAATAGTGGGTGTAAATATAATTATCTATTTTTTTCTTCGTTGGGTTTCTGGTAAGGATAAAGAAGACAAGAAGATTCCCATCAAGAAGTAGCAGGCAATATGCTGGAACTCACTATAGTCCAGATGTATGGCATATTTCCACTGTCGGAATGAGTGCACAAAGACAACATCATATCACAACAAATCCTCATATTATTGCAGTTTTGTTCTCAAGGACAACATAATTATTCAATTATTTGGCACCAACACCCATTACAAAGGGTTCAACAACTCTTACTACTTATACAGAAAAGCATACTCATACGTAAACTACTTGTATATATATGTGTCTTTCAAGATGTATACGCCGGCCGGTCGGCCGGGCCATATTACATGGGGAGTATGGCTGCACAACCCAAAACTCCTCTACCTTGCACTTAACTGTATATTTACAGAGAACACTAGTCTACTCTCCGTTTTTCTTCAGGCATCATCCATAGGTACAACTCCAACAAACAGGCAACTATTCTTTAGTTTCATCTTCACTTTTGATGTTGTTTTTGTGTTATTTGCTTCATCGGAGCATCAAGCGCTCAAGGATTGTTTTCTGCAAAAATGTCCAAGAGGGAGAGAGCCTGCCACAATCGAACCAGAAACTATATTAGCTCTAACGTTAACAAAATGCTGGCAAAAGGGTTTTTTTTGGTAGATCTTTGTTCAAGTTTGGGACAGAAAAATACCTCAGGAATGTTGAGCTCAAGACGGAATTTGGGACCATCATAGTGGTGGAGGATCGGCCTGAAGGAGTCCTCCTCAAGAGGCTCGCAGATCTTTCTCGTCACTACACGAACCTGCACATAAACATATTGGGTTTAGCTCATAAAGCAACCTATGAAACTAAAACTACTCGAAATTGTCCTTATTCCAACAAAGATCATTCTTCGCAAAGTACTAAAATGTGGGATTCTTTGTCAAAGCAACACACCTGTGCAGGAAAGCGTGATTCGCCTGGGTTTTTCTTGTCCTCCCAAGCTGAGGGGTCAATATTAGTGCCACCAAAGCTTGCAGCCTGAAAGAAAACCAAAGCATGTATCAGTTTCGACTACAATAAGCATAAACCGTCCCAGATTCAAACATAGTCCGAGTTTCATTTAACAGGACTTGGGATTTCAAAGCTGTAATAGATGCTGAACAATTTCCAGGTTGATAAATAAAATCACTCGAATAGTGTTAACACAAACCTCAAAGATTCCATGGAGTTGATGGGTTGAGTAGTTGTAAAGAAAGAGAGGTAATCCCGGTGTTATTGCACGGACTGAATCACGGTAACGGGGAGGCAAGCCTGGGAGATGAGATTGTAGAATTATTAGCTTCAAGACCCACATAACTCAAAAGCCAAGACCCAAAGAGAAATAAACACAGGGGTCACTAAGAGCAACTCAGAGATATCGATTCCAAACTCCATGACCGAAAAACCTGTATAAATGGATTCCTTCACACAACCTCAGCTAATGCTGATCAAAGGAAACCATGGTTTTGTTTCATTTCATGCTCTTGAAAGAACTCTTATCAACTCATAACCACCCTCTTTAGAAACCATCAAGAAAATGAAACCAAACCCATTGACCATCAGATTCCAACCATTTTCACCTAATATATTTGCAAAAATTTCAATAAACTCCCAATATAATTGATCTCCAAATTCTTCAGTAGGAAAGACAAGAGGTCTCCACCATCAATTATTTACAAAATCTCTTGTTCCACGGAGAACATCAAGATTCCAAGAAACCAATCAAGAACATCACCAGCATCACAAATAATTTATATATATCCAGATTCAGCCACAACAGGTGGATAATAATAAAGGATCATATACTTGGCATAAACAGCCACAAAACAACTGGAAAGCAGAAAAAAGAAAGAAAAATAAATCCACGTACCAAAGAGCTGCCTCTTGAGATTCTCAGCCATGGTATCATTGTTACAAACAAAAATATACCCCCAATTGTCTCGTTCCTCGGCAAGGATTCCGCCGGCGGCAGAGTCTTGAACCTCTTATCCACTGCCGTCTTGCTCTCACCATTTCCATTGTTGTTACCATTGTTATCCCTGTTACTATCCTTGTTGCCTTTTTTTTTCCAATTTTACCACCATGATCCTCATCATTTCTACGCCTTATTCACTTCCCGTTCACCACAACGTTATTTAGCAAAACCCTTACCCTTACTGTAACTGTTAAAACTCAGCGGGCTGGAGTAGATCCCCTTATTAAACCCGCCGTTCAACCGGCAACCCGAACCCGGAATAATTAACGTTAGAGCTAAGAGTATCGTTAATCGGAGCCTTCCAGACATCGTTGTTGAACCCGAGATTAAAATCAGACTTCAGATCATTAACCGGGCCGCCGAAGGCGGACCCGCTTCCCCACCGCTCCGGAAGTCAAAGTTCCGGCGCTCCTCCGCCGGTCGCTTCGCCGCGTAATTAGTACTCCAGATGGAATCATTCAGCGAAAGATTGGCCAAACTGTTGGTCTGGAGACGCAGATTGTCACTGAACTGCCAGAAAGACGACTGATTGCTGCTCTCCATTCTTGAGAAACTAAAAAAGAACTGGATTCTTGGTCAAAAAACGTGCTGAAAACTGCTCAGAAACCACAGCCCAGATGAAAAAAATAAAAAGTATGAACTGGAACACGTAGAAAAGTGAAGAAGTGGAGAGCGGTATATAAGGGAAGGCAAAGAGGAAGGTTCAGGGAAAGAGAGAGTGAGAGGTGGGGGGGAATAGCGTGTAGATTTGTCAAAGGTAGTGTGGAAAAGTATGCTTACACTGTATGCTAAGGAAGAAGGCAATTGAAAAAAAAAACAAAAGGCGAAAGCAGAAATATATAAGTGCTTAATTAAAGTCGTTGGGAGGTTTTGAACTTTTAATTAGGTGGGAAAGTGACGCCAAAAACGCGTTTTTAAAGTAAGGGGTGACGTGGAGACTGTACAGAGTGAAGTGAACTAGTGGGGGAGTTGAGTCCTCAGCCTCAACCCTTTTCATATTTATCTATATATATATATATATTTTATCTTCTTGAATTTAATTTAATTATCAAAACATCGCATTATTTAAGTTGTGTTCAAATTAATGAAATATAATTTAATTTATTATAATACATTTATAATTTTATCATGAAGAAGCGTTCTTTTTTTTTTTTTTTGAGTTTTGAATTCGTATTTTAAGCGATAATTATAATACAAGTATGTGTAGTTTAAAATTAAAAATTTATAAATTTTTTATCTTTTTTTTTTATAAACAATTGCTTTTATTTTTTAAATATTTATACATTCAAAATGAGCGTGCCACATAGCACTTTTAATATTATGTCATTGTTGGACAATGCATATTTTATTTTTGGCATAGTTGTATTTTTATTTTATAGTCCTTTTATGTAAATTATTCATATTTTTTAAAAAATTATATATATATATATATATATATATTTCTAAAAATATTAATTTTATTGCACAATTATTTATATTTTCAAATTATCATGGTGATTTATGTAATTACACAAAAAGCAAAAATAATTTGTATAAATAAATCATAGATAAAGAGTGTAAACATAATTTTTTTAATTCAAAAAATTAATTTACTTCATAATATTTAAAAAAAAGGTTGCTCATAAAATGCGTATAATCATTTTATGATTATTAATTAAAAAATAAAATAAAAATAATAATTTTATTTTCTTTTCCTTTTTTTGACCTTTTTATTTATTTACTTTTGCCAATTTCTGAAATTTATGTATTTATTGATATTTGGAAATAGTCTAGAAGGTCAAAGGAGTGTGGTTTAGATTCTTAGGTTCACATTGTGGAGTTGGATTTTGCTTAGGAATTAAGTAAAGGGCAGTGCCACGTGTCTTCTAGATGTATAGGAGTTGTTGGGCCTTTTCATTTGGGCCTATGTGGGCTTCTCCTCATCATCATGTCTTTGACTCATAATTACACAGCTCACCAATCATCCATGCATCATCATCATCTACATTGAATCCAATCTGCATACTTTGTAAATTTGAATTCTTGATGGATGGATGATTGGACAATGCCATGCCATAATATTCATGTTAAATTTTAGGGTAAAATAATATTTTGCCATCACATTGTTCGTTTTTATAATTTGTCATCTAACATTTTTTTTTTTGTTGATTTCAATTTGTTATACTAACTGCGTAAGTTTTGTAAGTTATCACTTCAAATCGTTTTTTAGTGGAGTTTTCCACTGAAAAATAGTCATATACAGTGCACACGATCATTTTATATATCTTATATCTTCATACTTATAAGATAGTTTGGCCATAAAAAAAATTAAGTTTAATGCAATTTACCCCATGTGATATTGCAATGAGCACCCTTATGAAAAGGATACAGTATTTTACCCTCTATTTAGGGGTAAATCGTTTCATTTAAAAAAAAAAATACAGAGGGGTTAAATTGTTACATTTTAAAAAATACAGAGGGTAAATTGTTAAAAAAAAATCATAGAGATGAAAATGGCTAATTTTTTCATAAATGGATAATTTGTACATTTACATTATCACATGGAGTAAATTGCATTTTTTCCTAAAAAATTATTCGACCCTCCATAAGGGCAATAGTAAGTTAATGAATAGTAAACATGAATTTTTTTATTCAATCTTTTTTGTTAATATCAACAAATTTTATAAATTTTTAATCACCAAAAAAGTTTATAAATATAAAAATATTAAATATAATTTTTTAAATCACATAAATTTTACGTATAATTACATCACATATCATAGAAAAACCACGTAATCATCCTAGAAAACAACGAGAGGTGAAAAAGAGGGAAGTTGTTGAATAGAGGAAATTGTGTATGAAGAGTGTTTCCAAGTTCCAACATAGAGAATGAATGGAATGTATTTGAAGAAGTGGAGGAAAAGGTCCAAATGTCCAAATGCTGATGTATCTATTACATTAATTCATTCATTAAAACAAGCAAAGGGATTGTCGTTTAGCTGCGGAAATGGTGCAGTTTTGACTTGGAAACGCATCATAAGTAGGTCATCTAACAATCAACCCTTCTCCCCAAACATATCATTATTATTTCTTTTTTAAACAAGAGAAAAACCATTGATTTTAATTAGAGCACTGATAAATTTAAATTTAAAAGTAACAATATTTATTTAATACAAAATTTTTTAAATTTATTTTGTTCTTTCTATTTCTTTTACTTGAATCGAGCTGATCAACATGTGGATTCCATCTCCACAACTGTTGATGCATAAAGTGTCGACTGGCCACTACGGTGACAAGAGCTTCATACACTTTTCTGACACAATGGAGTTCTATAAATATCGAGATAAATTATTTGGATTTCGAATGATTTTAATATACATCCTGTTCACTTCTCCTATGTTTATTGTCTCAAGACAAATATATGATTTTTTTCTTAAACATCTTTTTTTATTTTTAGTTTTCTTATACATTCATTTTTTTACCGGAACCAAACAAATTATTAGGCCTCCAGCTTCTCAACCCTATCTCCTATTTTAACTTGTGTTGATTTTAGTATCAGAGAGTTGTAGCTACGGGCCGTTCCAGAAAGCCTTACGACTTATTTTTCAGGCCAAACTTTATTGTTCAAGTAGAGGATCAACTGTAGACTCTAATTTCAAGTTGAATCAACGATATCATCCACTATTTCAACCTGAATAAAAAAAATACTATTATGATTGATATACTATAATATACACAAGTATGAGTAAAGTAAGATTGATGGATAATGCAAGACTAATCAATTACCATTTTTTTTTTCAGAAAAGAATTGTTGTTTCTCTATTGTGATAATTATATTTACACTCCCTAACCTATGGTCTATTTACGTAAATCACCGATGTCTTTTGCATAATTACAAAAACTACCCCTAACAGCAAAAAATTGTGATAGTTTGTGTAATGATCCTAACATTTTTAGGGGTGTGTGTATAATTTTTAAAAAAAATAATGGATAGTTTGTGTAAGTGATAATGATATTTTACTGGGTGTATGTATAATTATCTAAAAGATATAAATAATTTATGTAAACAACCCATAAATCAAAAAATGTAAATGTAACTGAAATTAAAGAGCATTTTGGGTTTTTTTTTCCCATCAATATATGTCCAAACACCCCCCTCCCCCCCCCCCCCCCCCCCCCCAATCCGCTACCTAACATTTCCCATATATTGCAGCTTTAATTGAAGACCACAACATTATCTTTAGTTGTTCAACCATTCACCTCATCTTCCTCCAACCATCCTCATCACTACACATTATTTCTACTTTCTACTCCATCAAACACTCCAATTTTAAGTCCCACCCCACTTTATTCCGTGTTTGGAATGATAAATTTGAATTTGATTAAAAAAAAAAATTAAAATATATAATTTTTGAATTTATTTAATTTTAAATTTATATATTAAAATTTTCTAATTATTTGGAATTACAATAAATTTGTGCAAAATTTTCAAATTCATCTGGTCAACGACTCTACAGCATCTCAAAGGAATTCAAAATGACTAGGTTATTAGGTGGATTTCAAATCTATCGTAAACGGGCTACAAATTTAATAGATTTAATGAAAATTTTAAAATTTAAAATAAATCCAAAAAAATTAGGCGGACTTCAATTATGGATATGAAATCCTAAAGATTCATTTCCTTCAATTCAAACGCACCCTATGCCCATTACTTTCGAAAAAATATATCGCATCAACTATAATTATTACGTCTTTTTTTCTTACCTAACACTTTTTATACATCATATCGCCATTAAATTTTTTCTCACGTCTATTATTCCCAAAAAGAAAAATCTCAATCAAACTCATATTATCTCATTTTTTCTGATTAAAAGAAAATATGCTGAGATAAAATTACAAACGACTGCAGGTATTTAGCACCAAAAATTGGAAAAGGCCCAATTAAGATCCGTTGTACGGCCCGATCCAGTAATGAAATGTTATTTCTTCATAACAAACCATATTGGGCCTAATTAATCAAGATTTGGCCCAACAATTTCCAACATCGGTTTCAGTTATTGGAGAAAAACATTCTAAAATATACCCCAAAAGAATATTTTTTAATAAATTCCAAAATATTTTTCTAATAAATTGCACTGCCTATTTTAAAATTTTAAATTCTATTTTCCTATGAATCTTTGCTTATTTGAAGAATTTGAATTTCAATTTGAGAGGAGGATTTGAAGTAAAAATTTTAAATCACGTTATATTAAATGAATTTAAAATTCATCCCAATAAAATAAAATATAGTTTAAAATAATAGTTCAAGAATTTCATAAATTTGTTATTATGGATTCATTTTCTTGGTGTTTTGAAAATAGAAAAAAGAAAAAAATAAATAAGTTGAAATGTTTTTATTTATTTTTAAATATAATTTAAAATAAGTATGGTATGTTTGATATTGTGTATTGAGAGATAAAAATCATTGTTCATCGTCAAATTATGTCTCTTTATATATTTATATATATATATATGTAAGTGTTATATGTTTAATGTTGTGTTCTGGGAGATAAAAACTATTGTTCATTATCACATTATGTTTTTTTATATTATATTTATATATATATATATATATATATATATGCATATAACATTTTATATACAAAGCCAAGATAAAAAATTCACACAAATAAAATGTAAGAAAAATAAACAAATATTGAGTGTATGTTTTCCAACGTCAACAATGTCCAAAAACAAAACCAAAGACAGTGGAATTTAGGAAGTGCCACATAACAGGTAGACATGACATTCATTGCTTCACCAACACTGTACCTGTATTTGCAGCTAAACAGCTACAGCTATTTTCCAGCTCTTTCAATGAATGATAATAAAGTTAGCTTCTGAGAGAGAAGAGAAGGATTTGAAGTTGCGGTCATCGCCAAATTTTGTTCTGTAATAAATGGAAGTTGGCAGAACACAGAAGGGCGGAGTCTCCAACACCCACTCCAAAAAGCAAGAAACTTTCCTCGTTAACTCCTTCCCCTTCCCTGTTTTCTTGTTTGTTTTCTTTGCTCCTCCTCCACGCCCTTTTCCCCTCTTATAAAACTTTCAAGAATCATATCTTTGGTGGGAGGAATTATAGTGTTTGATTCTGGTTGTGAAGATGGCCGCCATTGCTTCTGCGTCTTCTTCTGGTCTGATCTTGGACAAGAGTGGCAAATCATCAGCAAGAAATGGGGTTTCGATGTTTCAGTATAATGGGCTTAGAGCAGTTGAAACCATGCATGTCGGCTCAACTGGGATTCGGAGAACAGGGTTTATCTCTACTTCTGGTACGTGTGATTATGATCAGCAGAAGACATTTCTGTGTTCTTTCTGTCCCAATGTGTTTCGTTTTGATGTTTGTGTGAGAATGGTTGAGTTCTTTGCTTCAACTTTACTGCTTTATGATTAACTTTCTGTGCTCTGTGTTTGTTCGAGAATCAAGATTGAAAACTGTACTTGAGTTTAGTTTGGTTTGTAATAAGATAGAACTTGCAAGAGTTTTAAGCAAGTTAAGAGTCGAGCTCGAGCTCGAGCAGTTTGATGTTATTACTCCTGTTTCACTAATTGCATTGAGGTTGAGCCAAGTTTGAGGACTTATCGAACAAAAAGTTACGTTGAGACTTGGTTTCTTATTCTTTACAAACTGAGGTCACGAATTTTATTGATCGATCTTGAATAAGTATGGAATAGAATGTTTTATTTTTCGATAGTAGCTGAAGGTTATATTATACTACATAAGTGGAACTTGATAGCTGTTCAGGCTGAAGCTGTTTTATAATGAACTTCAGAAGCTTTAATTTGATCAATTGTATGATATGATACTGCTGATACGTTTTAACAGAATACTATTTTGTTGTGTTGGTTTTTATGTTCTGATCAAGTCGCTTTCTCTATGTAGCAAAGTGCGGAAGAATAAAAGCAATGGCTTCTCCAACAGTTTCGGCTCCCAAGAGAGAACAGATCCTAAGAAGAGGATTGTCATAACAGGAATGGGTCTTGTTTCGGTTTTTGGCAGTGATGTCGACACATTCTATAATAAACTACTAGATGGAGTAAGCGGAATCACTCCTATAGACCGATTCGATGCTTCTGAGTATTCAGTTAAGTTTGCAGGCCAGATCCGTGATTTCTCTTCCAAGGGCTACATTGATGGGAAAAATGATCGCCGTTTAGATGACGCTTGGAGATATTGTTTGGTTGCTGGCAAGAGGGCCCTTGATGATGCTAGCCTCGGCAAAGACGTGCTCGACAAAGTGAGCATTTTCAATTTCTTATCTTTGCATGTCATTCAGATAATTAGAACATATTCCTTACTACCAAAAGTAAACGATTTCCTTCTGTGTGTTGCAGATGGACAAGACTAGAATTGGGGTGTTGGTAGGATCCGGTATGGGAGGCATTTCGGCTTTCAGCAACGGAGTGGAAGCCTTAGTACAAAAGGGACACAGAAAATAACTCCATTTTTCATTCCTTATTCAATCTCCAATATGGGGTCTGCATTATTGGCTATAGACACCGGCTTAATGGGGCCTAATTACTCCATTTCAACAGCTTGTGCGACAGCAAATTACTGCTTCTTTGCTGCAGCAAATCATATTAGACGGGGCGACGCAGATATCATGGTGGCTGGGGGAACAGAATCTCCTATTACTCCTGCTGGAGTCGGAGGTTTTATAGCTTGCAGAGCCTTGTCCAGCAGAAACGACAAACCACACGAGGCATCAAGGCCATGGGACAAAAACCGTGATGGTTTCGTCATTGGTGAAGGTGCTGGCTTACTGGTACGACTCAATTAACTTTTCCTATCAGATGTTTTGTTAAGTTGAGAAACTTGTAGCTTCACATTTTGGTGTGTAATCCTGATCCAACTCGACAAGAATCACTCAGTTAATTTCACAAATTGTCATGGCATGCCCTGGAACTTAATTTTTTCCCTCAGGTCGAGCTGAGCTCCCTGCAGTACTGTATATATTATTAGGCTCTTTCTGGAACTAGATTTAGAATCCCTTCATATTTTTTCTGATATCTTGAAATTAACCACATAAGTCCTGCAGCACTTTCTATTCTTATAACATGAAACGTGAAAATTGATGCAAGCAGATCATGGAGAGCTTGGAGCACGCTGTGAAGAGAGGAGCCAACATTATTGCCGAGTACCTGGGAGGTGCCGTGACCTGTGACGCTCATCACATGACCGATCCTCGCAAAGACGGGCTTGGTGTTTCATCTTGCATAATCAAGAGTCTGCAAGACGCGGGCGTGGCCCCTGAAGAGGTTGGCTTATTTAATTCGCTGGTTACGCCTATTAACCAAATTCTTGGTGTATTAACACTAGATAATTTTCGACCAACAGGTTAACTATGTGAACGCTCACGCCACATCAACACTTGCAGGAGATTTGGCTGAAGTTAATGCCATCAAGAAGGTCTTCAAAGACACGTCCGAGATAAAGATGAACGGCACAAAGGTGATTAATCTTTTGTAATATGGTACATTATTGGAATCATATTTGTTAGCTTATCTTACTAAGATCGATTCGCCGTCTGTTATTTAGTCTATGATTGGACACGGGCTAGGAGCTGCTGGCGGAGTGGAAGCAATAGCGACAATCAAAGCAATCACGACTGGCTGTTTACATCCGACGATCAACCAATATGTAACAAACAACTACTAATTTTGCAAATTTTTCTGAAATTATGAGGTTGTACAAACGTCATGTCCTCATCTTGCATTGTATGTGCAGGACTTGGAACCTGAGGTCACCATCGACACAGTCCAAAATGTAAAGAAAGCATGAAGTAAATGTTGGTATGTAATCTTATCTTTGTCTTGCCTTAACTTCCACTGGTTTTCATGTGTGTCTGATATGTTCAAACGCATTGAATAATGTGGTCCAAAGGAGGTAAAAACATCATGAAATCTGAATTGGATATTTGGTTCAACTTTTGACTTAGCATTGACAATATAGAGTTTCTTGCCCCGTTACTTTCAGGCATCCACTGGAAAACGGAAAGCATAATTACATCGACACCCCTGAGAATTACATATATTACAAAAATCCTCGATTTTGGAGTTGCATAACAAATTCTCACCACTCTGTCCCCCAGGACACTGTAATTATCTCATAAAAGAAATTTGTTGCATAGTTTATCGCTTCTTATGATCAAATTTGAACTTTACAGCCATATCCAACTCATTTGGCTTTGGCGGGCACAATTCCGTGGTCGTTTTTGCACCATTCAAGCCCTGAAAGAAGCTGATACGAGTTTTGATCCATCGAAGCTTTTTCTCCAAAGGAAAGTGGTGATTTCTTGTGTGGTGTCTAATTTCAGGAGGAGTATAATGGAGAATCAGAGGAATACTACAGGACATTTTGTAACCTTGGACTAGTTTGATTTGATTCAGAATGTGCCTTATAAGACCACATTCATTGTAACAATGAATAAGATTTAGAGTGTTGGTTGAGGGACTGTATATGACCTTATTTCACTATTTTTAGTGCAATAAAATGTGGGAGCAGAGCAGCAAAAACTGCAGGTTTCCCCTTACAAGTAAAAAGTTCGAAGAAGTGATTTCAAACGACTCTATATTAGAAATTTTTAAAATCCATTAATATCAAATATAATATAATTCAAATTTAAAAATTGAGATCGTTTGAACTAAAAGATTTGTCGTAGGATTTGAAAATCACAACTTCAATTGACCAATCCAAATGTAGCCTATTTTAATGATTGCATTTCAGAAAAAAATAGCTATTTTAGTTTGAAATATTAATTTTGTTAAATTTTACATAACATCAAACAATCATGGCACGAGCTCCATTAAGTTTTGAGGAACGTTGCGGATATTCTCATCAGAAATTTAACGCAATTAAGATATTGGATTATAATTGAAATAATTTTTAGAGTTATGGGATGCAATGTTGTGAGTTCAAAAATTAATAGGACCAATTTTTTTATTTTTTTTAAATATAATTTGTGGAACATAAAATACAATTTTTTCCAAAAAGGGTGATTGATGAGGAACCTTGAAAGTGGGTGATACAGGCATTTGGATATGAAAGAATGATGATATCTGAATCTGGATCTCACCTTTTATGATTTACAGCTTGAAATGATGAAGTTTTTTGGGTTCCAAGTGAGTTTGTTTGGTGGGTGGAGTTTCCACTTCCACAAACCCTACCCTAATCACCATCTAATTTGCCTTTGTAATCATTCATTCATGCCCATTAACTTAGTTCATTTTCACTAATATAATTATCTTCACACCACCTTCCTTAATATTCTAATTATAAAATATAAATTTTAAATACCACACGGGTATTATAAAATACTGATATTAATATCGATTTTATACGATTTTAAATATTACACGATCTCGGCATAATTCTTCCAAAATCATATCAATTTTTATCTCTCGCTCCGAAAATAAAATTATGCCCTTAAATACAAACAAAGAATTCTTAATTTTATTTTTTGGCCTACATCAAATTTATGTCTGGACGAATAACAAATACAATTTACACAATAGAGACAAATCTTCCGCGCGATCAATAATTACAATTTTTAAACTAAACTAAGTTCTTTTGCACCTAAAGAAAACCCTAAAAATAAATATGCAAGAAACCAAGATTATATTAGCTCGCAGCTTTTAGCTTCTACATCAAGTACAACACTTCCATCAAAAAAATTCCGCAGCTTAGAGCTCTTTTTCCATGGAGGGGAAGTCACAAGCTGTTGACAACTTAAAATAAGCTTTTGTCCTTCAACCAAAAGCAAATCATATTGGTTATTCATGCCCATGTTCACACGCGCAAAAACCTAATATTCAAATCATAATTTCGATTGTCCATTGGATTTAATTCAATTGGCGAAGTTGAGGCTCATAACTCTAAGATCATAACTTTGAACCCTACCAACTTATATGATGTTATCCTACTATAATAGTAGGTATCGATTGAACATAGTATATACGAGAAAAATCCAATAACGTAATATTCAAAAAAAAAAAAAAAATTGAAAAATACACCATGTGATATAAAAAAAATTCAAAAAACTGAGACCAGATTGATCAGGAGTCTGTGTGAGTCATTGTTCATAACATAAGAGTGATTTTTTATATTTAATATTCCATAAAAGACTTTTTAATATTTCTTAATATCACATGGGGTTAAAATGAATTTAACTCTATTGTATATTAATGATTGTAATTGATTTATTAAAAAAAATAATTCATCGCTTTCATTTGAATAAAAAAAAAAATGATAATTTGAATGAATGGTTACCGACCACAGTAGAGAATATTTAAAGCTATAATCTGTATCGTCATTTCCTTCGTCATCATCACTTGCAATTTTGAATATTAAACCATATTGCAATTATCATCATCAGCTTAAATATAGTCCGACTTTTTGAGGCAGTACAGCTTCTGCCTTATTTTACAAGTTTTGGGGGTCCACAAATGAGTTTTAAAAATCATTACTGCTTCTACCCTTTTCATAAAGTTGCTGCCTAGCTATGTGCATGGGAAAAATCCAAAAACCCCCCCTGTGATTTTAGAAATGTTAAAGAACCCCCCTGTGAAAATTAAAATATCAATTACATCCCCTATGATATAAAATAAAGTTTAAAAAAACCCCTGAGACCAAGGGTTGCTGCTCACGCTCGTTGACTGCGAATTTTGGTGCGAAAAGTGTATTTTTTGGACATTTTTGCCCTTATCTCACATTTAATATATATAATATTATATAATACATAATATATATATTTATATATATATATATAATTTATATAATACATAAAATAAATTAATAACTATAATATATTTATAAATATAATTATATTAATATTTTTAATATAATTTTTTATTATTAAATTAATTATATTTTAATTTAAAAAAAAAAAAAAAAAGTAGAAGAAGCGGCGGCGAAGTCGCCGCCGCGCCCTCCTCACCCCTGGGCGACGGCACCGGAGAGCGCGACGCCGTCGCCCAGGAAAGGCGAGGCGACGCCGTCGCGCTGTGTGGCGACGGGCGTCGCCCTCGCATCTGGGCGACGCCGTCGCCTTAGAAAAATAGTTCTGCGCGACGGCGTGCCCAGAACGGGGGCGACGGGGGCGCGGAAGTGGGGTTGAGCGGGAGCAAGGGGCGGCGAACGCCCGCCCTTAACGGATGTATTGAAAAAGATCCGGTTGGCTAAGCTATTTTAAACTTTCTAGTGACAAGTTTTGGATAGTCGGTGCTGGGGGGAAAAAAGTCAAATCTATAACAGATTTTTGTAGAGTTGTATAGTTAAGATATTAAGATTGTTGTAGTTATAGAGAGAGAAGGATTCTGTGATGTAGGAGATATATATTAATTAAAATTCTTTACGTTATTTTTTTTATTATTTTATTTTTGAATTAAGTTTGTAGTGCCAAGTTCGAACCAAGAAGGGCAGTGAAGTCATGTCCCCTAATTAAGAATACCCGTCAGCGAACCTTTGTGATTCGTATAGCAAATCGCGGATGAATTTTTAAAATTATGAGACTCAGCTTTCGTTCATGAAATTCTTTTCAAATAAAACTAGGTATATCTATATATATGAATTTTTATAATTGAACCGTTTGTTTTCAGTGTCTTTAATCTTTTTAAATATTATACATTGCAGATGATCATATATTGTTTATAAATTGTTATACACAATCACCAAATATATGAGGGGTATCTTATAGCTACAATATTATAAATATTTTTTAAAACAGTAGCGCGTATTAACTCTCTTTCAAAACTGGTTATTTAACTTTCATTGCTTCAATAACACCGTAAAGGATGCACATAAGTTAATATATTTATATTATTTATAATTTATACTTGCCTCAGAAATGATATTACAGATAAGTCTAATGTAATGTCGTCAGCCCTCACCCCCAGCTTAACTCACACTTTATGACGCCCCAATTAAACTGCCTTTGGTGCCCTACTGGAACTTAACCCCCCACCAAGTAGCCTTAATCACCCCCTTTGTAAAGTGAACCCTACATCCATTCAGTACCCGCCCCAGGCTAACTTTAATTTATTGAGGATGTTGATCACGTAAAGAGTTATGGAACAAGTTGCCACCTGTAATAAACAAGTAAAAGATATATAATTCGTAAGTTTGAAACTGAACTATTTAAACTGATGTGAAGCAGTGAATTAATTCGAGTCATGATAGTTTGATAAAAAAAATATTTAATTGTACAATAAGTTAGTAATAAATTAATCGATAGATTTCCATTCAATTCAACTAACACATAATTTTATTTGTAGGATGAAATCAATATATTAAATTAAAATTACGAATTATAAAAAAATTATGTGTAATTATACTAAATTTTAGAAAAGAATAATACAACCATTCCTAATAATTAACGTGATTGATTGCGAAATCAATTTTTGAATCACATGTGAAGCGAAGCACGTGATTTAAAATGAAAGCTGCTTTCTTGAAAGTAAGGATAGAAAGTTAGAAACAAATGGGAACTATGGGATACGTTTGTCCTTATTGTATTAATATTGATAAGATTCTATTCGCTAAAATGATGCCCCGACTCCTTACAGCCGTTGGGATTGTATGGATATCCTTTTACAATGTCAACAATATCCCTTGCTTCTTTGAAATAACAAAAACAATCCATGGATACAAAAGGAAATGAAGCAAATATCTACCCCTATTAATTTCTCCCCATTTTAAGATATTCTTATATTTATATTTTTTTTGCACAAACAATTCAGAACCTTCCTTTAATGCCTGGATTTTCAATCCTTTTTTTTCTTTTTTATCAATAGTTACATGATTAGATTAATATGTTAGAAAATTAAAAAATATACCGATTTAATCAATATTATAGAGATAAACGTATTTTTGGTCCTCAAATATAGTCACTAATGCGATTTTGGTCCTCAAATAATTTAGGATTGTAATTCGGGTCCTCAAACTTTAATTGTTTTTGTAGTTTTGGTCCTTCCGTTAATTTTTTCGTTAAACATAACTGAAATTTCATTTAATATGAAAAAAAAATGTGTGACTATTTTTCTATCCATTTTGTGTATTTTTCAGGTTGTGATCTAATTAGTATCTCCATG